>CAUYLG010059520.1:0-30271 GCA_963573385.1 Cacajao melanocephalus | reverse complement strand
TGTAATTTTTTTTATGTTAATTAGTCCTTTTTTTGTTTGTTTGAAAATTTTTTCTCCCATTCTGTTGGGTTTTTTTTCTCTTTTTTGTTTGTTTGTTTTACTTTGGCGGTGCTGTTTTTTTTTTTTTTTTTTTTTTTTTTTTTTTTTGACGTAGTCTTGCTCTGTCACCCACACTGGAGTGCAGTGGCATGATCTCAGCTCACTGCAACCTCCACCTCCTGGGTTCAAGCAAAGTCTCCTGTCTCAGCCTTCCAAGTAGCTGGGACTACAGGCATGCGCCACCATGCCCAGCTAATGTTTTGTATTTTTAGTAGAGATGGGGTTTCACTGTGTTAGCCAGGATGATCTTGATCTCCTGACCTTATTATCCTCCCGTCTCGGCCTCCCAAAGTGCTGGGTTACAGGTGTGAGCCACTGCGCCTGGCCGATGTAGGAGCTTTTTAAGTTGATGTGATCCAATTTGTCCATTTATGGTTTGGTTGCCTGTGCTTTAGAGTATTGCTCAAGAAATTTTTGCCTAGACCAGTGTCCTGGAGAGTTTCCTTAATATCTTGATTTGATTTTTGTATATGACAAGAGATAAGGGTCTGGTTTGATTCTTCTGCATGTGGATATCCAGTCTTCCCATTGCCATTTATTGAACAGACTATCATTTCCCCATTGTGTGTTCATAGCACCTTTGTCAAAAAGGAGTTTACTGTATATGTATAGATTTACTTCTGTGTTCTCTATTCTGTTCCACTGGTTTGTATGTCTCTTTTTATGCCAGTACTATGTATTGGATACTATAGCTCTGCAGTGTAATTTAAAATCCAGTAATTAATTTGACTCCATTTTGTTCTTTTTGCTCAGAATGACTTTGGCTATTCCAGATCTTTTGTGATTTCATATATTTTAGGATTGTTTTCTCTATTTCTGTGAAGTATGTCATTGGTATTTTTATAGGAATTGCACTGAATCTGTAGATTGCTTTGGGTATTATGGACATTTTAACCATATTCTCCCAATTCATGAACGTGAAATTTTTGTGTGTGTGTGTCGTCTTCTGTTTCTTTCATCTATGTTTTATAGTTTCCGTTGTTGAGATCTCTTTCGTTGGTTAAGTTTATTCCTAGGTACTTAATTTGTAGAGATTGTAAATGGGATTACATTCTCGATTTCTTTTTCAGATTGTTCGCTTTTAGCATATAAAAATGCTACTGATTTAATACCTGATTTCTTAAATAAAAAGAAATGCTGCTGATTTTTTTATACATTGATTTTGTATCCTGCGACTTTACTGAATGTGTTTATCAGTTCTAATAGCTTTTGGGTGGAGTGTTTAGGTTTTCCAAATAAAAGTTCATATCATTATCAAATAAGAATAATTTGATGTCTTCCTTTCCAATTTGGCTGCCCTTCATTTCTTTCTCTTACCTAATTGCTTTAGCTAGGACATTTTTCTAGCTATTTTTTGGAATCCTTTGAGTACTGTATTCAATAACAGTGGTGAAAGTGGGCAGCCAGGCACAGGGCTCACGCCTGTAATCCCAGCACTTTGGGAGGCCAAAGCAGGTGGATTGCCTGAGGAGAGGAGTTCGAGACCAGCCTGGATAACATGGTGAAACCCCATCTCTACTAAAAATTTGTTTGTTTTTAAAATTACCTGAGTATATGGGTGCACACCTGTAGTGCCAGCTACTCGAGAGGCTGAGGCAGGAGAATCGCTTGAACTCGGGAAGCGGAGGTTGCAGTGAGCCGAGATTGTGCCACTGCACTCTAGCCTGGGCGACAGAGCAAGACTCCATCAAAAAAAAAAAAAAAAAAAAAAAAGAGAGAAAGAAAGTGGACATCCTTATCTTGTTCCAGATCATAGAGGAAAGGCTTTCAGTTTCAGTTTCTCCCTGTTTACCATGATACTGTCTATGGGTTTTTTGGTTTTTATTTGTTGAGCTATGTTCCATCTCTAGTCAGGTTTATATATATATATGCATATATTTTATTGTACTTTAGGTTCTGGGGTACATGTGCAAATCATGCTGATCGTTGCATACGTACATACATGGCAATATGGTTTGCTGCCTCCATCTCCCTGTCACCTATATCTGGCATTTCTCCCCATGTTATCCCTCCCCAACCTCCCTACCCCACACTGTCCCTCCCCTAGT
Source organism: Cacajao melanocephalus (assembly GCA_963573385.1). Classification (NCBI taxonomy): domain Eukaryota; kingdom Metazoa; phylum Chordata; class Mammalia; order Primates; family Pitheciidae; genus Cacajao; species Cacajao melanocephalus. The sequence continues at coordinate 28,124 of CAUYLG010059520.1, read as the reverse complement.
GCCCCCCAACGGACTCCAGTGTGTGTTGCTCCCCTCTCTGTGTCCACGTGTTCTCATTGTTCAACACCTACCTATGAGTGAGAACATGTAGTGTTTGATTTTCTGTCCTTGTGTCTGTTTGCTGAGAATGATGGTTTCCAGATTCATCTGTGTCCCTACAAAGGACACGAACTCATCATTTTGTATGGCTGCATAGTATTCCATGGTGTATATGTGAAGAGACTTCTGAGAAAGATGGCCCCCAAAACGTGACAGGCATGATCTTATCAGATACTGTTAAGTTGCACAGTAGGAAAATCTCATGAGTTCTGTCCTTAGATAAACAGTCCCCCCCACTCCCCGGTACTCTAACCACCACCCTAAATACATAAAGGCATTTTTTAATCATTGAAAATTTGTCCTAGATGGAGACCTGAAGCTAAAAGTTGGTATTCTCCAAAAGCGAACAATTATTGGAAGAAAGTAGTTCTCATCAAAGGCTTTCAGAGCAAGTAGACATCTGCATGAGTAGAGAAATTCAACCCATAACCCACAGAACATTATATAGATAATTGGAGTCACAGATTCTCATGCTTTAATTTGCATGCTTTGTTTTCTATATTCTTAGGTAACTTCTTATCTCTTTACTTGCTGTAGGGTTCTGGGTTATTAAGAAACATTTTTATCCATTAGTTATGGTACTCATACTGTCCTTATGATCAATATATAATTTTTTGTTCTCGGATACTTCTTGGCATGAGTCCAATACCAAAATGTAATTTATTATTAATGAGTTGGCAAAATATATAAACAAATGGACCATTCTTTGCATTAATTTTCCTTTGTGTGCCACTTTGCTTTCTTTGATAATACATTCTTTGAATAAGTCAGTTGGATTCCTTGGTAATTAGACTCTAGTAGCAAGCATTTTTTAGGTTGAAAGCCACTCAACAGGAGAGCCAGCCAGAAATCAAAAATCCCCTATCAGATTGTATACCGAAAGGGGGTTTTCTATCTCCACAGAAACAGCATTCAAGTGCCCTTCATAGGAGATGCCTTTTGTAACAGAAGTCTATGGTAAGAAAGTTTCTAAAAGAGTTAGAAAAACTGTTGCTGTATATTTGGAAGTTGTCTCATTTTTACAGACATTCTAAGAAAGAAGAGCTACTTAGGCTCAACGCTAAGCTCTTTTGCTTTAAATCTACCTGATGATCTCTATTCTAAAGTGACCATCACTTGGTACAGAACCACATTTGATGAGTGGGATCAAAACTTTACCGTATTATAACCATGGCAACATATCGTCAGACCTGCTTGGGCTAAAGTTTAATTAGATTGTACCTAATAACTGATTTTGGATTTGTGATGCAACAGGCTATTGCCTATGACCTGAAAATTGGGCAGCAATCTGTTTTCTCTGTACATTACCTGTCTTCAAATAGTTCTCACTTGAGAGGGATTCTATGAAAGGGGGCAGGTGGTGGTTTAGAACAGAGCTGAGTACATTATTAAGGCACACCCTTCTCAAGGTGGAGTATGGGCTGCCTTCTGGGAAGAATATTGTACTCAAATACCTACAGATCTCTCAGGATACAAAATCAATGTGCAAAAATCACAAGCACTCCTATACACCAATAATAGACAAACAGAGAGCCAAATCATGAGTGAACTCCCATTTGTAATTGCTACAAAGACAATAAAACACCTAAGAATACAACTTACAAAGAATGTGAAGGAAGAAGCTCCCCTCAAGAATACCTCTTCAAGAAGAACTTCAAACCACTGCTCAAGGAAATAAGAGAGGACACAAACAAATGGAAAAACATTCCATGCTTATGACTAGGAAGAATCGATATCATGAAAATGGCCATACTGTCCAAAGTAATTTATAGATTCAATGCTATCCCTATCAAGCTGTCATGGACTTTCTTCACAGAATTAGAAAAAACTTCTTTAAATTTCATATGGAACCAAAAAAGGGCCTATATAGCCAAGACAATCCTAAGCAAAAGAACAAAGCTGGAAGCATCACACTATCTAACTTCAAACTATGCTACCAGGCTACAGTAACCAAAACAGCATGATACCAGTACTGAAACAGATACATAGACCAATTGACAGAACAGAGGCCTCAGAAATAATGCCACACATCTACAATCATCTGATCTTTGATAAACATGACAAAAACAAGCAATGGGGAAAGGATTCCCTATTTAATAAATGGTGTTGGGAAAACTGGCTAGCCATATGTAGAAAACTCAAACTAAACTCCTTCCTTACACCTTATACAAAAATTAACTCAAGATGGATTAAAGTCTTAAAGGTAAGAAGAAAATCTAGGCAATACCATTCAGGACATAGGCATTGGCAAAGACTTTATGACTGAAACACCAAAAGCAATGGCAACAAAAGTCAAAATTGACAAATGGGATCTAATTAAACTAAAGAGCTTCTGTAGAGCAAAAGAAACTATCATCAGAGTGAACAGGCAACGTATAAGATGGGAGAAAATTTTTGCAATCTATCCATCTGACCAAGGGCTAATATCCAGAATCTACAAGGAACTTAAACAAACTTACAAGAAAAAAAAATCAAAAAGTAGGCAAAGGATATGAACAAACACTTCTCAGAAGAAGACATTTATGTGGCCAACAAACATATGAAAAAAGCTTATCATCACTGGTTATTAGAGAAATGCAAATCAAACCAAAATGAGATACCATCTCATGCCAGTTAGAATGGCAATCATTAAAAAGTCAGGAAATGACAGATGCTGGAGAGGATGTGGAGAAATAGGAATGCTTTTACACTTTTGGTGGGAGTGTGGATTAGTTCAACCATTGTGGAAGACAGTGTGGTGATTCCTCAAGGATCTAGAACTAGAAATACCATTTGACCCAGCAATCCCATTACTGAGTATACCCAAAGGATTATAAATCATTCTTCTATAAAGACACATGCACACATATGTTTATGGTGGCACTGTTCAACAATAACAAAGACTTGGAACCAACCCAAATGCCCATCAATGATAGACTGGATAAAGAAAATATGGCACATATAAACCATGGAATACTATGCAGCCATAAGAAAGGATGAGTTTATGTATGTCCTTTGTGGAAACATGGATGAAGCTGGAAACCATCATTCGCAGCAAAGTAACCCAGGAACAGAAAACTCAACACCGCATGTTCTCACTCATAAGTGGGAGTTGAACAATGAAAACACATGTACACAGGGAGGGGAACATCACACACTGGGGCCTGTTGGAGAGTGGGGAACTAAGGGAGGGATAGCATTAGGAGAAATACCTAATGTAGATGATAGGTTGATGGGTGCAGCAAATCACCATGGCACGTGCATACGTATGCAACAAACTGGCATGTTCTGCATGTGTATCCCAGAACTTAAAGCAAAATTTTTAAAAAGTATTGATTTTTTTAAAAAATGTAAATATATTTTGAGAGGCATTTTTTATTTTAATTTTTTTCTTGATTTGAGATTCTGAGACAAATTATGATTCTGTATCAAGACCAAAAATAGATGTATGGGCATTGCTCAAAAAAAATGACCAAAAAATCTGGGAAACAAAGATAACATGAAAGTAGATAATTGAGCTAATACATTTATGTAGCTCTTCAGTTTGTGGGTGATACATTATATTTTTGTTTAATGTGGATGTTTTTATTTAATTTGGCTTAGCTGTGGACTATAAACTTGGACCATAATTCTTCTCATAATATTTTTCTGTGTTGTGCTGCTGAAATGTGTCATCTCCACTGTTTAGTGCTGCTGTACAGCCCCTGTTCCATCAAAAGACCCAACAATCTTCCAACGAAAAGCACAAGAAACTCTGACATGTATAAAGGTTGGAATACTGACATCAGAAACTCTGCATGTGACCATAGACAGTAAACAGTGGTGAAGATCAGAATTGATCACGTCCCCAGAAGGCAATGGTCTATCCTTTAATGTGGTTGAAGAATTATCAAGGGAAGTTGGCAATAACTGAAACCAACATGTTTTCCTATCCTTGTGTTAATTCTGAAATCAAATATATCTTACTTTCCATGGCCTAAAAACTTTGGGACAAACATCTTTTCCTGTTCTTTGCTAAATAATTTATTGGGATCAAGCAAAAATATCTCAGATACTTGCTCCAAGGAATCATTGCTCCAGAAAGCTAACACCATAAACCAATGAAAGAAAAAAAATAACTATACTTCTGAAGACTCACAACTTACTCAATACTCTCTTCAAGATCTTCCTCTCTCTGTGCCCACCAATTAAAACTACTATAATATAAACATTTCCCAAAGCCAGCCATTATCCTGCACAGTAGACCTACCTTAAAGTCATCTAGCCAAGGTACTAAAATTTCATAAACAGCCTCTCCTGACTTTTTCCTTCTGAGACACTAATATTCTGTCAAGGTGGTGCTTTCTCTTCCTGCTATAAATCTAATAAACAGCTTTTCCTGCTCAACATGTTTTACTGATGGTCTTTTCAGGGATTTGACAGTGGATAAGATCATTCATCCCTTCAACATAAGGCATCTGAAATCATGCCTACCACAGAGGTGTGATTCCCATTCTTGAAACTCTCTCTTAAAGTATGAATTCTCTCTCTGAAGGTCAAATAATAATCTATTCTTTTTTCAATGGAAATTTGGATTGTTTCCAGTTTTTTCATATTATAAATAGAATGCTGTAAATATTATTGTTTATGTCTCCTGGTGCACATGTCAAATAATTTTTCTTGAATATATACCTAGAAGTGGGAGAGCTTCTGATCGCAAGGTATGCAAATGTTCAACCTACATGAAAACATGAATTTATTTTTAAAAAACAATTATCCCAGTTAGTGTTCCCATCAGCAATGAGTACAAGTACTTCCTGTGATCGTCCTTTCCACATTCAATATTATCAAGTTCCTTAATTCTTCCAAGAATCAGTGATGAAATGGAATATATAATCATGTATTTATTGGCCATTTGTTTTTTCAATCTGTAGTAAAATGTCCACTTACATCTCATGCCCATTTTTATATTTTTCTTTTTCTTATTGTGTTGTAGACATTTTAAAACATATTTTAATGATACTTTATTAGTTACGTGTGGTCTGTTTATCTTCTCTCCATTTTGAATTTTTATTTTTATGATGTCTTTTCACAAATAAAAATTATTTTTAAATTATTTTTATTGTATACATTTAAAATATATAATATAATGTTTTGATATGCATATACATAGGGAAATTATTACTACTGTCAAACAAATGATCATATTCGTCATCTTTTATAATTATCTTTTTGTGGATAAATTCTATATGTTAAAATAATTAAATGTACTATTATTTTATTTTATGGTGGACATTTTTTTCTTTGTTCAAAAAAATATCCTTCCTCAAGGATATGTCTTCCTCTTTCAAAAAGATATCACGTACTTTCTTTTTGAAATTTTTGAACAGTGCTACAGTAAGTCCTTAATTCATTTATATTTGTTGGGTAGAGGAGGAAATGGGTCAGACAGGAAGCAGGAACTCTAGTGTCTGCGTGGAGCCCACAGGGAAGTCTCAGGATTGTCACTTTCAGAAGAAGAGTGTAGGTAGAACTTGCTTTAGTCTGACACAGACCTGAGTGGGGATCCTGACAAGAGTAGACAGTCTCCTTTAGGATCCTCCTGACTAGGAGTTTATTGTGCAATTCCACTTTAATCGAACATGACATAATTTGCAGTCCATGAAGAAAAAAACCACATTGGCCAAATCTTCTCCCTTCTGATCTGCAACTGGAATTTGAAATTCCTGCATAACTAATGTGTGAGTTATAAGAGAATCAATTGTCAAATGCTCATGCTACAGCTTTACGTTCAGGACAGCACAAACAGACAAGAGAAATCCAAGACAAAAGAAATGCTAAAAATATTGCATGGCATATAATGGTAAGATGTAGAACCAAATGCAAAAGAAGAGTAGAAGACTTCATATAACATGTATTAATTTGTCCGATATTTATTGTGCTAAAGGGCAAGGAAGATATCACTGTCCATAGAATCTTTGGCTTAGATGAGTAAATCAGGATTGCAGGAAATTGAAAGAGACAAGAAAATAGAACAATTGTATTTGACATATCCACTAACTTCCGACCTATGTCCCTTAAACTTCATATTAGGTATAGCTTACCAGGCTGCCACTAACATTCCAGGACCTGGGCATAAGTAAAAATGGAGGCCCACATACCACATGCCCCAAGGTAATGTATTTACAAATATATTTGGTTGATTTATATCTTCATCTCATTGGCAAATTGAAATTTCATTTCACCAGCAACTTCAAATTTCATTTCATCATTTTCATTGACAAATATATCTCCATAATGGCCTAGAACTCCAGGTTTAAATTTAGAATTCTCCAAATCATTAAAATTCTGTGCTGGCATCAAAATTCTCCTCACAAGGAGAGTCTCAAGTTCATCTGTGTAGCAATCGCAAACTGCGCATCCCAGCTCAGTCCCTACTCCTTCCACAGCCCCACAATATACAGCATCTGCCTGGGCACTGCTTGTGCCTAGGGCTGTTCACTCCAGAGGCATCATCTGCCTTCAAGAGAATCGCCTGGAAAGGAGGGCCTTGCAGGTGCTGAACCCTGCCTTGGGGCAGGTGTGCAGAGAATGCCAAGGCCCTGGGTGCCTGAAACATGGTATAAAAATAGGCAGATGGGGTACAAGCTCTGAGTGGACACATACCCTGGGCCCAGGGACCCCAGACATGGGGGCCAGGGCAGAAGACATTCTTGTCTCAGATTGGGACTGCAGCTCACCCCAATTGTTTTGCTGTGGAAGGTTTTTTTAAATGGGGAAAATCAGAGAATAAAACCTAAAAAAAACAAGTTGAAATAGTGTCCTGCTGTTAGAAAAACCATTATCAAACAAATAAAATAGATTACAAGGGTCTTTGACGACGTGGAGAAATTGGAACCCCTGTGTGCTGATGGTGGGAATGTAGAATGATGATGCAGCTGCTATAGAAAACAGAAAAAAAAAAGCAGTATGAGGATTTCTCAAAAAAATTGAAATTAGAGCTACCATATAATCCAGCCATTCTTCTCCTGGGTATTTATCCAAAAGAATAGAGATCAGTATTACAAAGAGATATTTTCCCTCCTATGTTCACTGCAGCTGATTCACAGCAGCCAAGGTATGGAAACAACATAAAAATCCATCAGTGGATGAGTAGATACAGAAAATATAGTATATAGATACACTGGAATATTATTCAGCCTTAGAAAATATCCTGCCTTATGCAACAACATGGATGAACCTTGAAGGCATTCTACTAAGTGAAATAAACCAGTAATAAGTAGAACAAACACTTCATGACTCCACTTACATGAAGTATCTAAAATAGTCAAAGAGAGAAGTAGGGATACAATGGTGGTGCTAGGGACTCAGAGAAGGGAAAATAGGGTTCAATAGGCAAAAAGGCTCAGTTATGCAAGATACATAACAAGATAGAGATCTGTTGTACAACATCGTACCTATAGTCAAAAATACCATATTCTGCAGTATTATGAAGTGTTCTTATCATGATAGTTTAAAAAATCTGTGTGTGTATGCATAAAGCAGAGGATATAACGTGTTAAATTGCCTATTGAATGGCAATGCACCAGTAACAAGACATAAAAAGACAAATAGTAAGGATCAATTTGCCATGTTAACGGTTTTAAGGCCCTAAATTTCAATGAGGTATCCTGGTGGGAGGTTAAGATTTATTTTCATTTTCAGGCCAGAAAGGGACCAGAACTCAGCTCTGCCCTTGCATGAAAATTTTATTTTAGTTTCTATGTGGTACTCTTCTTGAATTATCTTCAAATCTTTAATTTTTATTAAAGTTTATAACTAAGATTCAATTTTGCTGCAGGAAATTAAAGGAGAACTTATGAGCGATACAACAGAGTCATAAGGTAGCAAGGTACCCTTCCCCAAAACCAGAAAACGTTGATAATTATAGTCACCAGCAGAGGACAGCTGTATGAACAGCAAGATCATCAGTGGGTGAGGCAGCCTAGGGATACATTTTCCCCATTGTCTTGGCTATAAAGATGCCAACTACTGCTGCCCTTTGGAGCTCTCTGACCCAGACTCCCCACCAGGCTGCTGAGCAACTTCACCTACATACCTGAGCCCCTTTCTAATCCCCTCACCCCCTGGGATTCCCTTCCAGCCTTTCCTTCTGAGTGGTGGCCACATCCTGTAGCTCTGGAAGGTCTCCTGCTATAGACGACTTCCTTCCTTTTCATGTGAACCCATCAGAGCATCACCTATATAAAGCTGCATGTGTCACCTTGCGGTCACATCTTCCTTTATGCTAAGCCCCCAAATCCCTTGGGCTCTCTACAGGTAACAGAGGATGGGAAACCATACCAGGTACATTACTTCACTGTGCATTGTTTCATAATGAGTGATGAAGTGATACAGCAGGTTGCTTGCCATGACAGTCCGCCTAGCCATAGGCCATGTTCCTGGGACCAGCAGGCCACAGATACTATGTCTTTGACCAGGAGAGGAGGAAAGAAAAGCCTATCCTCTTGCTGTCCTTATATCCTCTGTTTCCAATTGGTGGAAGCTCATCTACTGGGGAGTTAAAACCTCTGCATACACTTGTTCGTTAACTGGTCTCTTCTGCATACACTCAAGATACTAGAAATGACAGGAAGAGCCAGAAATTCTGGGCATGCAGTGCTTGGCCCAGCTCCCTGGCAGCTGCCACAGGGGAGGGTAACTGGTCAGCCCACACAGCAGAACCATGTGGGTCCAAATTGGTGGGTAGTGAAGTGTGGTAAACATCTGTGGATTCAGGAAGCAAACAAGGAAATCTAAGAAGATCCAGCAAATGTATCAGGTACATTTTTATGATATACTGTTACAGCAAATTGCCAGAAAAAAACCAATTGCATTATATATATATATATATATACATATAATTATCTTGATTTTGGTATATAGCCTTTCATCCATGCCTTTTCAAAGCACATGAAAACTGTTTAGTTATTTTCTCTGGAGACTATGGGGTTTTCCTTTGTCACTTTCTTTATTAGAAAAAGTAATGTATATTTACCAAATTTTAAAAATGTGAATGTGTATAAAGTAAAAAGTGACTATAATCAGTTTTTAGGTACTAGATATTGAGTTCTATCAAATACGGGGTATGCCTTGATTTTTTGGAAGGTAACATTTAGAGAACTACTCCCCTTGACCTCCCAGAATGGTCTACTCTGAAGTCAGAAATTAAAGGATATGATAGATGGTACAATTGCTCCTTATACCCTACTGCGGGAACTGCATTTACTGCCTACAATTTTGCAATGTCCCTCCTCAAGTAAGTCTCTGGAAAACTGCAGGGCTTCACCCCTTAAAATCAATAATTACACAAACTCCCCTAAACTAGCACAATATTCAATTGCAATCCCTCATCCATAGAATGAGCCAGGCCAGGACAATGGGCAGAAAAATCTCTCAAATAAAGCATATACAACTCATTAGGAAGTTTTCTAGACAGCCAAAAGGACCAAGTGCAGATCTGTGAGTGGTTGATTTTTCTGTTTGTTTTCCAGAAATATAGCTGAAAAACACTCCTTAACTCAGAGACACATCTTGCAGGAAAAAACCCTGGAGTCACAGAAGGCAATGGAAAACTCACACAGGAGCAGGCTATTGGCATCTTGGTTTCTGAAAGAGCAAAGGAATCCAGGCTCCCTGATAAAGGGTCACGTTGATGAGTGTTGGCAAATGAAATACTGGAGACATGGACTCGGGGTGGGGAAGGAAGGACAAGAAGAAAGCATCAATCCAAAAGGAATACCTCAACCAAACCTGGATTCTGAGCAATTTCTCTGATCTGTGTGCCTTGGGGACCCAACCTACCAGGCAGCTAGTAAAGCTGGCCATCATCCACACTCCATGCTCCTTCCCCAACAATTTACACATGAAAATACTAGGTTCAAAAATACAATGTTTCTCACCCAAGATTATCCAATTGCTTCAAGCAAGATGAGCATGAAGGAAGACTCAACTCTGAACACAGGTGCTGTGGTCTGAATGTGTCCCCATAAGTTCACTTGTTGGAAACTTTATCTCCAATGCAGTAGTGTTGAGAGGTGGGACTTTTAGGAAATAATTGAATCAAGAGGGCTCTGCCATGAATTGATTAATCCATTCATGGATTAAATGATTAATGGATTAATGAGTTATCACGGTAGGGGTTTCTTATCACAAGAGCAATCTATTATAAAAAGCCAGTTTGGCTGTCTGTCATGAGCGCCCTCACCATGTGATGCCCTGTCCTGCCTTGGGACTCCATCAGCAAGATGGCTGTCACCACATGCAGCCCCTCAACCTTGAACTTCTTCCCAGCCTCCAGCAATGCAGGAAGTAAATATAGTTTCTTTATAAATTACCCAGTCTCAAATATTCAGTTACAACAACAGAAAATGGACTAAAACAACAGGGGTATGGTATTGCCACCAGCAATTACTAAATGAGCAAGACCAATGAAAGGGGGTTGGGTGCTCAGAGGTACAGCTCATCCCTCCAGACTGGAGCAGACACAATGGTTCATAGAGAAAAGGACATGCAACCTAGATATGAAAAGAGGTGAAAGAGGGCACCGCAGATGAAGCACAGTGTGGGCATGAACACCTAGAAGAAAGTATGCATATGCAGAAGACAAGAGGTTAGTTTAGATACATCCTCATATTTGTGTAGAGGAAGAGCAGAGGATAAAGCTGGAAAGATGTATGGGTCAGAATTTGGCAAACATAGAATGCCAGCTTGAATTTTATATTTTGAATGATGTTTCAATGCATGTTAGTCATCTTTTTTTATAGAGCATTGTATGGAGAAACTCTAAGAGTAGCTGTGTTGTTGATGTGCCTCTCAGGTTTTCTTGCTTGAATCATCTTTAACACCTCTTTGATTCCATCTCAAGTCTCCAGGATCCCAGGTGGCTGGGATTCTAATATACTCATGATCACAGAAGCTTAATTAAATGCCCTCAGATTGCAAAGTATGGACTTGTAACTCAGTCAGCAAAGTACCTACTCCAAGAGTGTCCTAAGTTTGTAGAAGTATGAGGGTCACTGCATGGGCTACCATTATGTGAAAAAGAAATCAGAAGCCCACGTTAGTCATTGTTATGCATATCAGGGAAGAGAGGAAAAAAACTGTCCTGGTTGGGAGATGTTTAGATATTCAACACTTAAGGCACGAGTGTTTTGGAGACAGTGCTATAAGAACATTTTCAGACAGAGTTCTGTTTTGATGTTTTCAAAGCTTTCCTTGAAGCCAGTCAAGACACAGAGCTATTTGCATATGAATGTAAAACAACAATGTACCCTCATACTCCCTGAATACACAGTTGCTGGAAAATGACCTCAACTCCCTCCCTTGTTCTCCTGCTAGTTCTCTCCTTCTGCCAAGGTCGCTTCTTGTACATGTTCCAAAAAAGGAGACGCTTGTGCTCTTTGAAGCCACAAGTAAAGATAATGAACAATTAACTCGTAGGAAATAACCATATCCTGAAAACTGGGCCAGAGCAAAGTTTTGATTTTTTTAAAAAATGAACAGTTTTGGCTGGGCACAATGGCTCACACCTGTAACCCCAGCACTTTGGGAGGCCAAGGCGGGTGGATCACCTGAGGTCAGGAGTTCAAGACCAGCCTAACCAACACAGAGAAACCCTGTCTCTACTAAAAATACAAAACTTAGCCGGGCGTGGTGGTGCATGCCTGTAATCCCAGCTACTCGGGAGGCTAAGGCAGGAGAATCATTTGAACCCTGGAGGCTGAGGTTGTGGTGAGCCAGGATCGCACCTTTGCACTTTAGGGTGGGAAATAAGGGTAAAAAATTTCATATAAAAAAAAAAAAAAAAAAACAGTTTTATTGAAATATAATTTGATGGTTTGACATACATCTATATTGGGAAATGATTACTACAGTCAAGCAAATCAACATATCCATCACCTCACATAGTTCCCGATTTTTATTTAAACTTTTGATCTTCTGCAAACTCAGAGCCATGTGTCCTCAGCAGAAGGTCTGGGAAAGAGATACAAAAAACACTTTCTGTCAAAATCAGGAACTGATCTCTGAGTCAAAGACAGAGTGAAAAGTCATGGTCAGCCTTGCATTTATGGATAGGACCAGGAACAGAAGACAAGGATAATTAACTAGAACATTCAAGCCTACAGTGGTTTCCCATTTCCTAGTAGAAAGGATGACCAAATAATTTGTTGGAGACACTTCTACAGGCCAAAGGGATACTAACTACCCCAGAACAGAACCTGTCCAGGACAAATCTGGACACATGTCACCCTACTGTTAGATCATATCCAAATCACTTTTCTTGTCATTCGGGGCCTGATATCACCTCACCTCACATGCTGGGTCCTCAGTATGGTCAGTTCTCAGGCTGGTCATATATTAGTCCTGAGAGCTACCTATACCTTGTTTTCCCAGCTTGCAAAACACACACACACACACACACACATGTGCACAGTACCCATGCAGGGGCACACATGCACACTCACACATATGTGTACACAGGCACATACACACACAAGCATGGGTGCTAGGCACACCCTTCTGACCGCAGAGTCTTCCATTCTCTGGAGTTCTGTGTTCTCCCATCTGACCCACTCCAAATTTCCCTCATTCCTTACAGTAGAGCAAATCAATCCCACCCTCACTCCCTTATCCATCTTCATTTGATTTCACTCAGAGATTTCTGTGAGATTTCAACAAATGCTGCAGAATTAGAGGCCCTTGGTCTTCAACATCCAAACAAACTAATAGGGTGGAAAGAGAGCAAGCGAGGGAGAAAACCATCAGGAGCTGGTGACAGTGACTGTGTCCCGCTCTGTTGCTTGTCAAAAACCATTTGGATTCCCCTGAATGCCATTCTGACTCTCAGAAAACCTTTTCTTTATCGCAGCTGCATATAGCTGAGTGAGAACACAGCACACAAAATACCTCCTCCCTCTCTCACCAGGTCTCCTGCTTCACACATATCCTGGCAGTTGTGAGGTCTTTTCCACACTCTCTGCCCCCTGTTTTGCTATCAACTGAACTGGAAATCAGGAGCTCTGTTACCAGTCCCTGTGGCTGTCCAGCCCCATTGCCATGGGCACATCTGACCCTGGGCCCACTCTCCTCCTCTGTAAAATGAGCACAATCGACCTACTAGACCTCCCTCTAAAGGTTGTTAGAACTACGCAGAAGCAGTGTATTGGTAAGTGCACAGAATCTCCTGTGCTGAGCTGTGGACTGCTCCCCCACCCCTTCCTCTCCACCCTGTCCTGTCCATTTCCCTTGCTAGCTGGGTCTGGTTGACTGCTTCCTTCCAGCTGCCCTCCTACCCCAGGCAGAGACCGCTGCCCTCCTAACCACAGTTCCTGCCAGAAGCCCCTTCAGGGTTGCAGTCCCACCAGGTTCAGGTAACACCACCATTTCCTCACCACTCAGCAGCAAAGCCTCCTGCAGTGTGTAGCTAGCTTCGCTCTCCCTGCTGTATCCCTAAACCTTAAAGCATAGTCCTCTGTAATCAATGCCTTTGCCGGGATTCTGCAGCTGCAACCTTTGAGCACAATTCTGTTTCCTGACAGATTTTACCTGATGAAGCACAAAATGTACCATAAAAGAGACACACTGTCTGGGAGCTCCAATGATACTAATTGATATGATGAAAACAGTGTGAAGGGGACCTACAGCTGAACTGGAAGAGAAAGATCTCAGTGTGAACATTGTCCTAACTGGTTCCTTGAGAATAGTCAAAGTTTTTACACCTATCCCTCCTGCAAAATGATTAATAGTGATGCAGGATTTTTCTCAGTCACTTTGCCAGCCAGGGACCTCTGGCCGATGATGCCCCCACTGAAGCCTCACTCAGGCATGCTACCTGCTGCAGGAGGCACACAAGTTAAGTCTGGCTTGCACACCAGCTCAGCCCACACTGGGCCTGGTGTGGAGCCCCAGCCCACCTGTGTTATAGCTTGTATCCATATTCAGTGGTTTCCAAGCTCTTGTCCCACATCCAAGAAGAATGAGGATACGCTGACAATTGAAGGGTAAGGAGGGCAGAGATGAATTTTATTGAGCAATGGAACAGCTCTCAGCAGAGAGGGGATGTGGGGGTGGTCCCCCACCCCCACAGTCAGTTTTTTCTCTCCCAATGTGGCTGAATCTAGGGATTCTATGGGCTCAGAATAGAAGAGTTCATGCTGATTGGTTGGTGAGTATGCAAAGAAAGGCTAAATCAAAGGCACCACTTAAAGCTGGGCACAGCAGTATAGGAAACCAATTAGGAAAGGGTAGGTATATGTAAAATAAGTGAAGAGTGAGGATCAATCAGAGGAAAGCACACCAAATGGGAAGACAGGTTCTTAATCCAGCCCATGGATTTGACTTGCACCTTGGCTTTCAGACTTTAAGCTGTCTTCGGCTTGGAGGTGGAGTTTCACTGGGGACCCGCCCCATCTGCCTAGGCATTTGTCAGCCTCCTGCTGCTATCAATGGCACCCACCTTCACTCTTCAAGTGTCCCAATTTGGATAATAAGTTCAATGGTGAGAAGGAGTAAAGCAGCTCCCGACCTCCAGGAGCCAGCCTTGTGTCCTGCTGCTGAAATCAACAATTTATACGTCAACACTAGACAAGGCCACTCTACGATCATGATGGATCAAGACAAAAGCAAGACCCTATGTAACCATGTCTGAACACAGAGCATCATTGTGAGCAAACATACCACCACTCTAACTGATGGGAGTTCCTGCCACTTCTTCATCAGTTACAATAATTGGCCTTAGTCTAGTCTTCCTCTCTTCTCAGTGAGATCTATTAAGCTACCGAACTAGAGGATTAGCCCTGCCTCCTGATAAAAACCAGTACATAGCAAAGCTCCACTTCCTGGGACCTTCCCCTTGGTCACCTCACAGAGATTCAAGCTCCTATAATAAGTCCTTTCTAACACTCTCCAACAGAGATGCTTGCACTCTACACTCATCCATCATGGGCTTCTTCTCTTCAGGAGATTCAGCTCATTTAACAGAGTTGACGCCAACTCATTCAATTCAGATACATATCTGGTGGATTTTGGCTGGAGAGCTTTGACCATGGTCAGCCTAGACTTGGAAAATAGAGAATGGAGGCAGGGCTTTTAAGCCAGAATGAACATTTGAAATTGGAAATAACCAAGGCAGGTCCCAAGAACTTTGAAAATTGCTACGAAATTGCTTGTATTTATCACTGTTGACCTACAGGTTATTTTCCTTTCCAGATCATCATCTCCCAAATGATTACAAATCAATTTTAAGTTCCTACAATCCTGACTGCAATTCTTGAAAGAAAAACCACAAGTGAATTGTCGTGTCCCACGGAATGCCCAGATGAGCTCTTGGCTTATTCAATCCAGAAACAGCAGCAAGCACACTTACATATAGTGATGAGTGTTAAATAATATGTGTCCCCTCATGATTACTTTCTATTTGCAAATTAGATCTAAAGGACTGCTAAAATGCTGATCACTTCTGAGGGCTATGGAGTCCCTGTGGCTGAAGCATTCCATTTTCCAAAATACTTAACATAATTAAGTTTTGTCAATGAGTAGCTTAGTTACCCACATGGGATCATTTATGACTCATCTTAAAGCCAGGAAGCTAAAGGTTTGTGTTTTTGTTTCTAGAATCATCTTGTATGTGTAGCCAGTAGGTCAACATAATTGAATAAGCTAGCCTGTTATTTTTTTCAGCCCTGGCTATTGAAGTTACTGACATCTCTGTGTTTTTTAACAATGGCCTGGATTCTTTAAAGGCTGTCCAGTCTACTTAGTGAAGAATGGCCTGGTGAAAAGATCTCTTATGTGCAGATTAAGGAGCAAGGTAAATTTGCCACTGTGTTGGTACTGATCCTCTTCCTGCTGCCGTGCCTCAGAGGTAAGAGGTGATGTCCTCACCCAGCTCCTGCCATGCACCACCCCTCACCCTCCACCCCAGATATCCACAGCACACTCTCAGAGAGGCTGTTCTGCTCTGCTGCTATGCTACTGCACACCCCCTCCCTCTCCCTCCACACCAAACACCTCAGTAGTCACCTGCTCCTATCTCCTTTCCTTAGCATCCTACTTTCTGAAGCACAACCATAGATAGGGTTATTTGTGCTAACTGTGTTCCTCCCAGATAGCCCAATGTACATTTTTTGTGATGGATACCCTAAAAATTCTGATTTGGCTACTATGACATCTATGCATACAACAAAATTGCATATGTACCTCATAAATTTATACAAATAAAAATAAATAAACATTGGAATCCCAGGTACTATCATGATGCTTGGGGAGAAGGAGTGGAAGTGTTTATAGACAAGACATTAGGAAGAAAACAGAAATGTTAATAAAGAAATTGAGAGAAAAGAAAAATGAATGTAGGAAAAGAAAACTAAAGTAAAGCCAGAAATAAAGTTAGAAGACAAAAGGCCTTTCCTGCTATCTTATTGCTAGAATCCTCAGAGGAATTTCACAAATTGACTTTAACAGCTAAGGCCAATGGGGGACTATGACCCACATGGATTTTTAGTTCGAGCTATGACGGCCTCCCAGGGATTGGGGATTGAATGAAACACACAGTTGCCCACTAATCTGTGTGAAGCCCCTGCCTACTCATGTATATCAAAGGAAAGGCCCTGGGAGGTACGGCAGGGTAGCAAACTGTGGCAATGCAGGGATCAGAGGGGAGCACAGGTGCTGTCTACCTGGGACAGGCACACAGAGGACTGCAGAAGTGCATTGCATTTGTCAGTACGCTCCAGAGAAACAAAGCAAAACAAATACATGCACGAATGTGTGTCTCTCTCTTTGTATATGCATGCATGTATGTGGGAGAGTAAGGTATTAAAAGGTATTGTCTCACATGATTATGGAGACTGAGAAATCCCGCAATCTGCCCTCTGCAGGCTGGAGACCTGGGAAGGTCAGTGGTGTCACTCAAAGGCCTGAGAGCCAATGGTATGCATCCCAGTCTAAGTCTGAATGCCTAGGAACCAGGACTTCCCAGGGAAGAAGATGAATGCCTCAGCTCAAGCAGTCACACAGAGGGAGGATGAATTCAACCTTCCTCCTGCTTTTTGCTGTATTCCAGCCTTGAATGGACAGGATAATACCCACCCACGCTGGGGAGTGCCATGGGTTTTACTGAGTCCAGCAATTCAAATGCTCATCTCTTTTGAAAACAGCCTCGCAGAAACACCCAGAAATGGTGTTTAACCAGCTACCACCTGGGCATCCTGTGGCCCAATCAAACTGACATATACAATTAACCATCACACACATCAAAGAAATTTAAGGTACAATATGTCTAACAATAACCATCCCCAGGAGACTCGTGGGTGTAAGAGATGGAAGAAGAGTGAAAACAATGAGTTTTAAAACACGATGCTCAGAAAGTCAGAACTTCCGCAATCCAATCATACAATGTCAGAAATAATCTGAATTAGCTAGTCCATACTTTTTGTTTATCTAAGAAATAAAAATATACAGAATGATACCTGGGAAGGCAGAGTCAGACTTTATCCCAGGCCATCCATAGACAGCTCTTGATCTCAGCTCAGTACAGACCCTCTTGAGAGCTTTATTCCATTTTCTTACTTGCTATCTTTTGGATAATTTAAGTCAATCAAGACACTGGAAATTACTATTAGGACAAAATCCTTCCTAATTCCCTACCTTAGTCAGATGAAGCCTTATTATCCAGATGAAAATATATTTGCTCTCAAATGTAAACACATACTAACTGAATAAACAAAGAAATTAAGATAGTGCACTCTGATCCCTTGGTTGATCTGTCTCACCTCAGCACTGCCATGTTGATTTTTCCTAATAAATGATTATATTCTCTTCCATAAACAGAAACACAGCACACGCACCTGAGGATGTCCCATGCGCCGGCCACGGAGTTAAGGATTGTGGGTTTTCCCATTAGACTGCAAGGACCTGGAAAGATAAATTTTTAATTACTTTTCAAAACAATAATCTACAAATACATATTGACTACTGCAAGACTACAAGGCAAAAATGTGTAATGACACTCACGTGGTGCTGGGGGTAGGGTTGTGCCTGGGGCTGCTAGGCCCACCTCTGTACAGGTAAGTGCTGCCTTTGCCCCCTTCCAGAAATATGCGGCATCTTTCTGACACAGCAACAAGCTTCCTCCCACCAACCAAGAGAGGCCCCAGATCAAAGTGAAGATCCTGTCCAGGCCACCTAGAAGCCCATCTCCCCTCCCATCATGAGGGCAAGTTTTAGCTTCCTATCCCTTCCCAGCTTTTCTGGGGATTCTGGCTATGATTCTGCCTGCAAATCCAGTGAAAGCTATGGGTAGCAAACCCAGCACATCAGTTTTGGAGGGTTTTGTTTTCATTTTCCAGCTTTGTTGAGCTATGATTGGCAAATAAAAATTGACTGCATTTAGGGTCTACAACATGATGTTTTGACATACCTATACATTGTGAAATGATTCCCACAGTCAAGCTAACGACCATATTAGCTTGACCCCCTTACTTTGTTACCATTGTGTGTGTGTGATAAGAACTCTTGAGAGCTACTTTCTAAGCAAACTTCACACACACATTATCATTAACTATTGTCACTGTGCCGCATATTAGACTCCCAGAACTTACTCATAACTGAAGGTTTGGACTCTGTGACCAACATCTTCCAGTTTCTCCCAACCCCCAGGGCCTGGTAACCATCGTTCTGTTCTGCTACTATGAGTTTGACTTTTTTTGACTCTACCTATCAGTGAGATCACAAGGTGTTTGTCTTTCTCTGCCTGGCTTATTTCACTCAGCATAATGCCCTCCAGTTTCATCCATGTTGCAAATGGCAGTCTCTTCTTTTTAAGGCTGAATAGTATTCTATTGAGTACACATACCACATTTTCTTTATCTGTTCATCTGCGGGCACACACTTCAGTTGTTTCCACATCTTAGCTATTATAAACAATGCTCTACATGGCTGAGTATTGTGAGGCCAGGTGAAGGTCAGGGTATCAGATCAGTACTCAGCAGGAAATAGTCTGTACACTCATAAAAGATAATTGAATTGGGGAAAGTTAAATGAAGGTGTCCATTAGTACCAAATTGAGGAAAGGTCATATGACATAAAAACCATGGCAATGCTGAGATAAGACAGATTAACCCAGGGATCAGAGTGCAAGATATCTTGATTTTTTTTCAATTATGTTTGAAAGAATTTTTTTTTTTTTGAGACACAGTCTCACTGTGTCACCAGGCTGTTGTACAGTGGTGTGATCTCGGCTCACTGCAACCTCTGCCTCCCAGGTTTAAGCAATTCTCCTGCCTCAGCCTCCTGAGTAGCTGGAAATACAGGTATGCACCGCCACACACAGCTAATTTTTGTATTTTTAGTAGAGACGGGGTTTGACCTTGTTGGTCAGAATGGTCTCAATCTCTTGACCTCGTGATCTGCCCACCTCAGCCTCCCAAAGTGCTGGGATAATAGGCATGAGCCACCACACCCGGCCCAATTTTTTATTGGAGAATGAGATAATCTGATGGAATAGTGATTGCCAAGGATTTGGGGCTGAAAGAAACCGGTAAAAGTTCTATTTTGAGAGCTCCAAGGATCTTAATTCTTTTGTCACTTCAGGATGGAAATCCTAAGTGAATGTATTCAGCAAGCTGATGGCATAGATCTGTCTCCAAAGAGGAAACAGCGGAAGTGAGTCATTTTCCCAAATTACACGTGCTCTACTGCCCACAGAGCCAGCCAAGGTTCTCAAGGAGAGGAGGAAATAATTCTGACTCCCAGGGGAACATTTGGCAATGTCTGTAAATATTTTTCTTGTTTTATAAATTGTATGTATTTATGGGGTAGAAGGGATGTTTTCATATGTGTATGCAATGTGGAATGATTAAATCAAGCTCAAATAATATATCACCTCGTTTATTTTTTGTGGTGAGACATTCAAGATTTACTATCATCAGTTTTGAAATAGACAATACATAATTATTAACTAAGGGAATAATGTCCAAAACAAATAAGGAATTTAAACAACTCAACAGCAAGAAAACAAATAATGCAATTTGAAAATAGGCACAGGACCTGAACAGACATTCCTCAGAAGATATATAAATGGCCAACAGTTTCATGAAGAAAAGTTCAACATCATTAATCCTTGGGGAAATGCAAGTTAAAACCACAATGAGATATCACCTCACACCTGTTAGAATGGCTATTATCTGTAAACATTTTGGTTGTCACACCCTGGGAAGAGGGGCTGGGGTGCTACTGGTGTCTGGTGAGTAGAAGTCAGTGATGCTGCTACACAATGTACAATGCACAGGACTGCCCCTCACAGCGAAGAATTATCTACCAAAAATGTCAGCAGTTCTGGGTCTGAGGAACCTTGCTGCTGCAGAGAACCATTGTGAGTCATGAGAAATGGTGTGAAGGATATGTCTTTGGCACATGAATGAGGTAAAGGGTAGAGACACAAAAAAGAATGGAAAACTTTGCAAGAAAAGGTTAGAAAAGGCCCTTGTTAGACTCAAGCCATGGGGCAGTTGAGTAGTGAGTTGAAGAACCTGAAAAGGTTGAAAATTAATTTGGAGTCATCCCCTTCTCAACTGCTGTTCTTTCTCCATATTCCACAAAAGTTCCAATAAACCTTCCATAAAGGGAGAAAGTTTGAGAACAGAAAATTTTTCTTTTTACTTCTTCTCCTTAAATCATAGTTTTCCCTACAGGTTGAAGTAATGCTGCAGTATATTCCATCTATAAGTAACTGAATATTGGTATTTTTTAAAAAAAATAAGCAGCTCAAATATGATTCTGTTTGAAATGACATCTGATCTCTGAGTAGAGATAAAACATTGAGATAAGTAGGGATGACTGTAAGTTCTATGGAAATACTTACCAAGTATCTCCTGTATCCATTTCATTATTCATAACAAAAACATGATTCATAGCAGCTTAAATAATAAAGTTACTTTCGTTGATTCTTGAAATTGCAAAGTCCATACGCATACCTTGATCTAGTGGTTCAATGATGTTCTCTCTCTACTCTGCAAAAAGCTCAGGCTGTTTAAATGGTAAGATTAACATTCATGAAATAGTGTGAGAACAATACAGAAAAGAAGAATTTATGTGCCAGCTTGCACAGAACAGACTGAAAATGTTAGGAATTCTGAAAAGAATACTCTGACTTCCAAGAGGAGAAGAAATTAAAGTTGGCCTCAAAAGATAGGTATGGTTTGCATCAAAGGCAGAGGGAAATGGGGGCATGCTAAACAAGAACAAGAAGTGAATGAGATTAGAGATGTATCCGCCTGGAGCAGAGAGTGAGAAACCAACCCGAACCTCCAGATTGATTTCCTCTACTGAGTACCTGGGTTTACCATCCACAGTGACCATGCTTGCTTATTTATTTTGACAAGCTCATTTAATTTGAGCAAAAAGAACATCTCATTAAAATGGAAAAGATTTGGGTAGTCAATTCCTTTTATGAGTTTTCCTTTCCAGGAGAAGCATTCTACCTATCACTTTTCTTCTTCAAAACCATTAGTCAATCAGCAAGAAACAGAATCCTTGCTTTTGCTGTGCTGGCTGGTGACAAATGAGGGTGGTAATTTCCCTGAACAGGCACTTTGGTTTACCATTTGCCTAACCAGCATCAGACAAACACAGTGTCTAGATAATGTCCTTAAGATTGCAATGGCCTTTTATAAGCGATAACTCAAGAGTGATTCGAAATGCTACAACTGGGGACTTAAAGAATGTGGCTCAGCCATGAAGGATTGCTTCCGTATGGACCCATATACTTATTGTAGGCACAAAGGTGATAAATCCTTTCTAATTATTCTGCTTAGTATGAAGGACAGCCAAAATATATCTTCTAAGTTTCTTACAGAATGCCTTTGTCCCATTCAAGAACATGTATGTGGCTCACTGGTCTTTTTTGGAATGCTGGCAGAAGATTTCAGATAAGATATATGATATAAAGATCGCCACAGGCTGACTTCACTATAAAACTCATAAGCTTTCACTTGCCAATATTCATGCAGTTCTTTACACAAGGCCAACTAGCTCACCATTGCTGCCTACGGAGGCCATCTATAAATTCAAATAGTACAACATACAAAACATTGATCCACAGCAAATGAGAGTAACAGTAGCAATAATGGCACCAATATTGATAAGTTCTTTGAAATTCTCCAGTGTAAACACAGCAAATGAAGATTATTGATAGCTTCTTTTGTTTGTTTTGTTTGTTTTTTGAGATGGAATCTTGCTCTGTCACCCAGGCTGGAGTGCAGTGGCACTATCTTGGCTCACTGCAACCCCCGCCTCCTGGGTTCAAGCAATTCTCATGCCTCAGCCTCCCAAGTAGCTGGGATTACAGGTGCATGCCACCACACCCAGATAATTTTTGAATTTCTAGTAGAGACAGAGTTTCACCAAATTGGCCAGGCTGGTCTCGAACTCCTGGCCTCAAGCAATCCACCTGCCTTGGCCTCCCAAAGTGCTGGGATTACAGGCGTGGCCACCATGCCTGGCCTAATAGCTTCTTAAGTCTAGAATTTCAATTGTTTATAACGATTTTACACAGAAGTGACTGGTCAGTGACTTAGTCCATTTAGGTAGCTGTAACAAAATACCTTAGGCTGGGTAATTTATAAACACCAGAAATGTATTGCTCACGGTTTTACATTTGGAACTGGAAAGTCCAAGAGCAAGGCACCAGCAGATTCAGTGTCTGGTGAGGGCTCGCCCCCTGCCTCAAAGAGGCTGCTTTTTAGCTATGTCTTCACATGGCAGAAGGGGCAAATGAAATTCCTTGGGCCTCATTTATAATGGCACGTATCCCATTCATGAGGGCTACGCCTCATAAGTAATCAGCTCCTGAAGCGCCACCTCTTAATAGTATTGCATTGGAGATTAGGTTCTAACATGCTTATTTTGTGGGGACACAAACATTTCCACTTTATCTGTAGAGAAAAAGTCATAAAATTTCCAACCACATTTGTTAAGGCCTTGATGTTTAGTCCCTTTTTCATCAGCACTTCTTTAAGAGTAGCAGCCAATGTTTTATTTCATCATGTTTAATAGAACTTTATAGTTTATGTACCTCAGTAGACTTCCTAATGAAGGCTGATGCCGGTAACATTGCCAAAAGTCATAGGACATAGGCAAGATACATAATTCCTCCCCAGTGTGTACAGGAAACTATTCCTAGACAAGATACTATTAATCCTTATGTAGGCAAGAAATCTTGGAAGTACAGAAATGTGAAAGGAAATGTCTGTGAGTTCCAATTTCCCTGGAGAAAATTTTGCAGCTGCATGCTTCCTACCTCGAGAGAGCCTAAGAGGCAGGACAAATACAACTGCCTAACAGAATGAAATAAGAATGGATATTTTTACAAGTATTGAATGATAGTACCATGTGCATTTAAGATTAGGAACTACTTAGTTATGTAACCAGTGATTAAACCACACATAAGAAGCCGATACAAGGTGAGCAGAGTTAAGAACGTGTGGCTCACTTTTATTTGTGCTACCACTCAACCCATATTAGCCAAACTGTATTATGTGAAACCTTAGTCATGCAAAATGCTTCATGGAAAAATAACTCTACAATCAATAAAGTTTTAGAAACTGTGAATTAGTCAAGGTCACAGCAGGAAGCAGATAGAATGGTCAAATTAGGTATTTCAAAATGAGTGCCATAAGGTGTAGACGATGTACTTGAAAATTACAAGATAGTGCAGTGTGTGGGTGCTGTTTGCACTTTGCTGCAAGGGGAGTGAGCAGTCACCAAAACAGACAGAAGGCTGTGCAAAGGCCCTGACAACAGCTGTGACAGTCAGTCAAGGTATACAGTCAGCCGTCAGCCACCCACAGGAGGGAGCCAGGGGAGGAAATATCTGACTATTTCTATTCTTTCCCTCTTACCTACTGAGTCCCCACTGGCTAAACCCAACTGGAAACTGGAGAGCAAGGGGGCTTGTTACGGAATCGTAAACAGACTAGCCTGCCAGGAACAGAGCAGAGTGGAGAGTGGTGGAGAGTGGGTCTGGAGGGGCCAACAGAAGCTCAGTTCACCTTGCTTGCTAACCCTGAGTTTTGGGGAGCAACAGGGCATGTTAGCTTGTTAAAGGCCTTGAGAGGTTCTCTTAAGGAGAAAGCTATTTAGTAATGTTTTGCCTGTTGTTTCCCTGATTCATTTGATCTCAGCCTGTTTTCTTTCACATAACATGCTGTTCTATGGAACCCACTGGGGGAAATATTGTTCCTAACTGACCACTTCTATGTGAACCTACTTATACGTTTATTCACACCTTCCCAAAATGTCAATAAAGCATCCCAATGGGTGAGGCAGCGTTGGATACAGATGTGAACAAGATGGTTGTGATGGCCTCACTTTCCATATTTACCCAGCACAGATCTGACGTTATTACAACTGTAGCATAGCCGCCTGGATTACTGTAACTGCAGCCTACTGGTCTCCTTGCTTCTAGTCTTGCTCCCTGCCACTCTCCATCTAGAAGTAAAAATGCAAATCAGATTCTGCCACTCCCCCCATTAACACTCTTCCACAATGTTCCATTGACTGTAAGATAAAATGAAAAGAGAATACGCTAGTGTGGTTTCCAATGCCCTTCAAGAGCTGGCCAGTTCACCTGTACAGCTCATTTTTTTATGTCATTCTCTTCAATCATATAGAACTGATCATTCTCACTTCCCTAAATATATTTTATTCTTCCCCGGACTTTTTCTCCCCTTCTCTCCATGGCATTGTTGAGTACTCTAAGAATTCTCTGATGACTCTCCTACATCTGATTCCAGTGCCCTTCTTTGTGTCCCCATAATATTCTGTTGTTTCTCTATTTTAATAGGTTTTACCCTTCATTAAAATTGTCCTTTCCATGTCTAAATCTCCTTCCAGACAGAAAGTGATGTCTAATTTTATTCCAAAATTGTGTTCAATACAATCATATTTATATCTCTGGTATCTAGCACATAATAGATGGTCTATGAATATTTGTTGAATAAATACATATAGGATTAGTTATTGCCTTTTCATTGTAACAACTTTCAATATATAAGCACAACAAATCATGGGAGGCACAACAAATTATGGGAGGCACAACAAATCACGTCACATGCCCTTTCACAAAATTCCATTATCATCTCCTTTTTCCCTAGAAGACAGAGCTATGGGCCCAGCATGATGAAAGTGAGGTAATATTTTAAAAAGAGGACTTTGCCCTTTAAAAAGTGCTATATGTAATGTTCACTAATTTTATAATCTTGCCTGAGATTTGAACTTGTTTCCAAGTTCAAATTGTGAGAGAACTGTGATAAAAGTTTTTGTCTAATTACATAGCTAGTCAACAATTACTCTGTAACCTGAGAAAAAATAAGAGAGAATAAGAAATGTCACATCTACCCCTCAGTTAACAAAGGTATTCACCCAGAGGTCTGTGGAAAATTAAGATCCAGAAAAGAGAAACAGTGGAATGCTTTGGAAACTTACCAAAAGCAGTGAGGCATCCCCAAACTATGGGGGTGGACACCTCTCACTGAAATGTGCAGCCAGGTGCATGTTAAACCTGGTTGTAAAAGCAAAAGGAATGAAGAAGAAGGAGAGGAAAAGCATTGAAAGGCACCTGAGGACAACGTGGAAGAAATAGAATTCACAGGCAACCAGAGGTAAATACAAAGAAAAGGTAAATCTAACAATGAAAAAAATCCAAATTGCTACAAAGTAGTTATCCAATTTTCTTTAATGTTTTTTCTTTATTTTTTAAAATTGACCCATCTGAAGTCCTAGCCAAAGCAATCAGACAAGAGAAAAAAATAAAGGTCATCCAAATCTGTAAAGAGGAAGTCAAACTGTCACTGTTTGCTGATGATATGATCATATACTTAGAAAACTCTGAAGATTCATCCAAAAATCTCCTAGAACTGGCAAATAAATTCAGCACAGTTTCAGGATATAAAATTAATGTACACAAATCAGTAGCTCTGCTATACACCAACAGCAACCAAGCTGAGAATCAAAATAAGAAATCAACTCCTTTCACAATAGCTGCAAAAAAAAAAAAACACTTAGTAATATACTGAACCAAGGACATGAAAGACCTCTACAAGAAAAACTACCAAACACTACTGAAAGAAATCATCGATGACACAAACAAATAGAAATACATCCCATGCTTATAGATATAAAAACAATATTGTAAAAATGGCCATACTGACAAAAGCAATCTACAAATGCAATTCCCATTAAAATATCATCAGCATTCTTCACAGAACTAAAAAAAAAGCAATTCTAAAATTCATATGAAATGAAAAAAGAGCCCACATAGCCAAAGCAAGACTAAGCAAAAAGAACAAATCTGGAAGTATCACATTAACCAACTTCAAACTGTACTATAAGATCATATTCACCAAAAGAGGTACTGGTATAAAAATAGGCACATAGACCAATGGAACAGCATAGAGAACCCAGAAATTAAGCCAAATACTTACAGCCAACTGATCTTTGGCAAAGTAAACAAAAATATAAAGTGGGGAAAGGACACCCTATTCAATAGAGGATGCTGGGATAATTGACAAGCCACATGTAGAAGAATAAAACTGGATCTTCATCTCCTACCTTACACAAAAATAAACTCAAGATTGATCAAAGACTTAAAGCTAAGACCTAAAACCATAAAGATTCTAAAAGATAACATCAGAGAAACCCTTCTAGATATCGGCTTAGACAAAGACTTCATTACCAAGAACTCAAAAGCAAATGCAACAAAAACAAAGATAAACAGATGGGACTTAATTAAGTAAAAAGCTTCTGCATAGTAAAAGAAATAATCAGCAGAGTTAACAGACACACAATGGGAGAGAATCTACACAATCTATATATCCGACAAAGGACTAATATCCAGAATCTGCAAAGAACTCAGACAAATCAGCAAGAATAAAACAAACAATCCCATCAAAACATGTGCTAAGGATATGAATATACTATTCTCAAAAGAAAATATACAAATGGCCAACAAACATATGAAAAAAATGTTCAACATCACTGATAATTCAGTGAAATGTAAATCAAAACCACAGTGCATACCACCTCACTCCTACAAGAATGACCATAATCAAAATATCCAAAAATAATAGACGTTGGCATGGATGTAGTGAAAAAGAACACTTTTACACTGTTAGTAGGAAGGTAAACTAGTACAACCACTATGAAAAACAGTGTGGAGATTCCTTAAAGAGCAAAAAGTAGGTCTACTGTTTTACCCAGCAATCCCACTACTAGTTCCCTACCCAGAGGAAAAGAAGTCATTATATGAAAAAGATTCTTGCACGTGCATGTTTCCAGCAGCACAATTTGCAATTGCAAAAATATGGAACCAGCCCAAATGCCCATCCATCAACAAGGGGATAAAGAAAAATATGTATACCGTGGAATACTACTCAGCCACAAAAAGGAATGAAATAATGGCATTTGCAGTGACCTGGATGCAACTGGAGACCTTTATTTTAAGTGAAGTAACTCAGTAATGGAAAACCAAACATCACATGTTTTCACTCTGATATGGTTTGGCTGTGTCCCCACCAAAATCTCATCTTGAATTGTAGCTCCCATAATTCCCATGTGTTGTGGTTGGCACCTGGTGGGAGACAATTGAATCATGGGGCTGTTTCCCCCATAATGTTCTCATGGTAGTGAATAAGTCTCACAAGATCTGTCGGTTTTATAAGGGGAAACCCCTTTCACTTGATTCTCATTCTCTCTTGACTGCCATCATATAAGACATGCCTTTCGCCTTCTGCCATGATTGTGAGGCCTCCCCAGCCATGTGGAACTGTAAGTCAATTAAACCTCTTTCCTTTATAAATCACCCAGTATTGGGTATGTCTTTTTTTTTTTTTTTGAAAGAAAGAAAAAGGAAAGAAAGTGAGAGTGAAAGAAAGAAAAAAAAGAATGTAAGAGAGAAAGAAAGAGGAAGAGAAAGAGGGAGAGAGAACGAGATTCTTGTTCTATTGCCCAGGCTAGAATGCAGTCTAAAA
>CAUYLG010059519.1:0-94766 GCA_963573385.1 Cacajao melanocephalus | reverse complement strand
GTCTTTTCACATAGTCCCATATTTCTTGGAGACTTTGTTCATTCCTTGTTACCCTTTTTTCTCTAATCTTGCCTTCTTATTTTATTTCATTGAGTTGATCTTCGACCTCTGATACCCTTTCTTCTGCTTGGTCAATTCAGCTGTTGAAACTTGCGCATGCTTCGCGAAGTTCTCATATTGTGTTTTTCAACTCCATCAATTCATTTATATTCCTCTCTAAGTTATCCATTCTCGTTAGTATTTCGTTAAATCTTCTTTCAAAGTTCTTAGTTTCTTTGCTTTGGGTTAGTACATGTTCTTTTAGCTCACAGAATTTTCTTATTATCCACCTTCTGAAGACTGATTCTGTCAGTTCGTCACAATCATTCTCCGTCATGCCTTGTTCTCTTGCTGATGAGGAGCTGCGATCCCCTGTAGGAGGAGAGGCATTCTGATTTCAGGTGTTCTCAGCCATTTTGTACTGGTTTCTTCCCATTTTTGTGGATTTATCCACCTGTCATCTTTGTAATCGCCGACTTTCAGATTGGGTCTGAGTGGATGTCTGGCTTGTTGGTGATGAAGTTTTTTCTGTTTCTTAGTTTTCCTTTGGCGGACGCCCTTTCCCCACAGAGCTAGGCCTTTCCGGGTTCAGCTGTGCTTACTGTGAAACTGTCAGTCCTCAACGCTTCCAATTGCTGTTCTCTTTGTGGGGATGGGACCAGACAAGCCTGATTCAACGGGCACCCAGTCCTTGTACTCTGCACTGAGAAGCACTGCGCCATGCCAGGGCACCAGCAAAGCAGCTGCACAGGCCAAAAGAGTCCACTGGCAACCCGTGTGGCTCCTCCGCTGGGTAGCTCCCAGTTTGTGGGCAACAGAAATTCGTCTGAAATTGCGACATCCACTTGCTCTCTGTGCTTTCATTGGGAGCTACAATCCTGAGCTGCTGTTAATCGACTATCTTGGATCTCTCTCCGCCCGGTGATGAGGTTTTTTCTGTTTCTTAGTTTTCCTTTGGCGGACGCCCCTTCCCCACGGAGCTGGACCTTCGCGGTTCAGCTGTGCTTGCTGTGAAACTCTCAGTCCTCAGCGCTTCCAATTGCTGTTCTCCTTGTGGGGGTGGGACCAGCCAAGCCGGACTCCAGGGGCACCCCATCCTGTATACTCTGCACGGAGAAGTGCTGCGCCGGGGTGCCGGCAAAACAGCAGCGCCGGCCAAAAAAGTCGTGCTGGCGACCCGTGTGGCTCTTCCACTGGGAATCTCCTAGTCTGTGGGCAAGAAAAATTCATCTGAAAGTGCGGCGTCCACTCGCTCTCGCACTTTCACTGGGAGCTACATTCCTGAGCTGTTGCTAATCTGCCATCTTGGATCTCTCCAAGACCCTCTTTTCATGCTGCCAAAATGGTTACTCTGGTTCTTTCTGACTTGAAGAAGCTATCACTTCGTATTTTTGAATTTACTTTATTTGATTGAGACTTTTGTTGTTTCCCTTAAGTATATGACAGTAATGTTTGATAAGCAAGGATGTTTGGCTTTGCTTCCACGTACTTATAAGGGGCTAAGTCTCTGTATGAATTTCTTGGAATCTATTCATTAAAGTTATAGATAGGGGCTAAGTCTCTGTATGAATTTCTTGGAATCTATTCATTAACGTTATAGATGGCATGAGTGTGTTTGTTTTCTCAAATGCTCATGGTGGTCATGGTGTAGTAAACTTATGCATTGGAAGGAAGAGGAAGCCCATCTCATTCCCAAGCACTGTGTACCTGAGTCCATAGATTTTGTATTGGGATTGCATTTTGACCTCCAGGCCAGTAGGTAGTGCTTGCAGGTGAGACCTAGCTGCAGTGGTAGCAGTGAGGTATACGTTTGATGTGTATTTTCTTGGAGAAGCTTTCTGAATCTTCAGGATATGGGCTAGTCTCCTCAGGCTGCTGAATTTCACAGTGGCCTGGGCTCCATTCTCAGTGTCAGATGGGGTAAAGCTTGGTAGAGCTGTGTAGACTGACCCACGCTCAGTCCTCCGGTGGTGGGTGCAAGCACCCGTCTTGTGGCTTCCTGGCGGCAAATGAAGTGTTCAGGGAGGAGCACAGCTGCCTTTATCGCCAGAAGAGCCTGCACAGAGAGAGCGGGTCAGCCCAAGCTCCACAGTGCAGCAGGCAATAGTGACAGCCACCGAGTTCCTGTGAGCTTGACCCAGCGGACTGCTGCTGGCAGCAAGCTGAAGCAGCCACTGGAGTCCCAAGCAGCCCATGCTAAAATCAAAATATCGCTCAAAGTCACAAGACTCCCATCCTAGGAAAAAAAAAATAACAAAACCAAAATTGAAAAGCAAAAAAAGAAAACCCAAAAAACAAAACAACTGTAGCTCCCAGATCATATTCCTACTGGTCTATGTTCAGATAAAGGGGGTGCCCAATTTCTTCATCCACAGCAAGACCGTACTCTCTGTTCTACCTCTCATTTCTGGCCATGGGGCTTCCTCTTTGCTTGAGATTAGGCTGCAGATCTCAGTCAGAAGCCTTTCCCAACCTGTGACCTCTGCTGCAGTTGGCTGTCGGATTTCTGTGAAGTCCTCCATGAATTAGGATAAGAAATTGTTTACTTTTATTGGCATCAGGGTGTGGGAGTGCACACAAAACACCCTCTAGTGCCTCTTCTCACAGAGTCTTCTCACCTCACTAAGTCAGATCCAGCACTGGGTAGTTTGAGGAGTTCCCCTGTGGCCCAGTTCACCGGGTTCCCCAGTGGGAATGTTATCACAGAGACAGACTCTTCCCCCATTTCATGGTCTGAAGACTTGAAGTTTTCCACTGGACCCCTAGTGGAGGCTGGTGCCCACTGGACCATTCAAAGTATCCAAAGATTCTTCCCCTTTTTCTGTTGAGACAGTGTTAATCTCTACACACTATTTTGCTCTTTCCTAGTGGATGAGGCATGCCAACAAAGCCTCCAATCCACTATCTTAAAGAAAAAAGGACATATATTCTAGATCATATAATACTACTCAGTTGACGTGTCAGAAGCCTAGGTGCAATTTTTTATTCTGCTCCTTTTCTTTACTCTTGAAGTCTCAGTGATCTTGTAAACAATTTTCAACATCTAAGGCCAGTCTCAACTGCTTCCCTTTAACTTGTCTAATTTTCCCTTCTGTTCCCCCACATCTACTCTGTATAAAATAATAGAAACCAGAATGACTGAAAGGCCATGGCATTTCCTCCCGTGCAAACGTGATAGATCTACCCATGCAGTAAGCAGAATTCTAAGTTGGTCTCCAACATTTCCACTGCCAGTGTATATGCCCTGTATAATTTTCTTCCCTTTGAGTGTGAGTGACACCTGTATCTTTCTTTTAAATAAGATAAAACTATGGGATACCACTCCATGATGTAACATTATATGGCAAAGGTGAGGGGATTTTGCACATGTAATTTTTGTTTTTCATCAGTTTACTATAGGATGATAGCAGGGAGATTATCTTGTATAGGCCTAGCCTAGTCAGATGCCCTTTAAAAGACAGGTACGTTCTTGCTGGCCAAGTAGATACAAGCAGCTATATATACTGTAAACTATAGTGAAGCAGGAGTCTGAGCCTCTGAGAATTAATGGCCTCAGTCCTAAAACTCTGAGGGACTCAAGTCTGCCAACATCTTCAATGAACTGAGTAGAAGAGCTCTAGCCCCAGAATCAAAGTGTGGCCAACTGAGATGGGGTAAAGCTTGGTAGAGCTGTGCAGACTGACCCACCCTCAGTCTTCCAATGGAGGATTTCAGCCTTGGGAGACCCTAATCAGAGAGGAACCAGCAAAGCAAAGCTTGAAATGTGTGGAATAACAAATGCATGACACCTAAACAGGTGAAGTTACTTAAGTATTTTGTTTAAACTATTGCAGTGGGTTCACAGAACCCTCAGCATAAAATCTTCAGCATGGCCTAGAAAGCTCTTCATAAAGTAAGCTTTGCCCCTCTCTGCAGCCTTCTTTCTTACTAGCTTCTCTCTTGATGCATTGGAGCCAGATATTTAAGCCTTCTTTCAATTTTTTATATAAGTCAGACTCTCTTGTACCTTCAAGTTTTTACATTCATCTCATCAACTTTACCATCTACTATTATCACTATGATAAAAGCTACAGTCATTTTTTTTTCTAAATTCCTGGAATAACCTCTTCATTAATCTCCCTGCCCTTACCCCTTTCCCTTTCACTATAGCCTATGCCTGACAGGGCAGTTAAACTAAAACTATCAAAACGTAAGTTAGATAAAGATTATATTCTGCTAAGAACTTCACAGAGTCTCCTGGTCCTCTTTTGTCTTTTACTTTGGAAAAAAAAAAATCTTCAAAATGGCTTCAAAGGCCATGTGTAGTCTATCTCCGTACGACTTCTCTAATCTCATTTCCTTCTGTTTTTCTACCAGCTCACTCGGCTCCAGTCTGGCTCCTTTTTGCCTTCTTTCCACCCTGCAGCTTCTTTCACCTGAGAGCTCAGCTGTACTTTTTGCCTAAAATATTTTTCCCCCAGATAGACACATAGCTTATATCCTGACTTGTTTTTGGTCATTCTAATGGTAACTTGTCATGGTGTCTTTCTTTGATCCTACTGTTAATATAGCAACTCCCCCACCACTTCAACTACTCTCTGTTTTATTTCTCTGTATTATTTATCATGGTCTTACATACCATAAGCACATAGTCTTTTTTTATACGTACCTACTGTGATGCTTAATACTGAATTTCAACTTCATTGGATTGAAGGATGCTAAGTATTAGTCCTGGGTGTGTCTGTGAAGGTGTCTCCAAAGGAGATTAACATTTGAGTCTGTGGCCTGGGAAACACAGACCCACCCTTAAGTTGGGTCTGCACCATCTAATCAGCTGCCAGTGTGGCCAGTATATAAAACAGACAGAGAAACATGAAAAGTCTAGATTAGCTTAGCCTCCCAGCCTACATCTTTCTCCCATGCTGAATGCTTCCTGCCCTTGAACATAGGACTTCAAGTTCTTCAGCTATGGGACTCAGACAGGCTTCCTTGATCCTCAGCTTGCAGATGGCCTATTGTGGGAACTTGTGATCATGTGAATTTAACACTCCTTAATAAACTCCATATATACACACTTAATAAACTTAATAAACTCCATATATACACATGTGTGTGTATCTATATATATATATACACACACACATATATTTATGATATATATATGTAATTATATATATATACGTATGTGTGTATGTATATATATATATGTCCTATTAGTTCTGTCATTCTAGAGAACCCTGACTAAATATATCTGCTGACTAGAGTGTAAACTCCTGTGAAGGCATGGATTTTTCTCCCCTTCATTGTTGGGTCCTTAATGCCTAGACCAGTGACTGGTACTTAGTAGAAAGTAAATAAATACTTGTAAAATTATTCATCATAAACAAATATATGGTTTGTTCTCTTCAATAAACTCTCCTCTACCTTCTATCTCCCCCAGTCAACACTCAAGAAGCACATCCACTTCTATTTTTCCTAATAAGATCATATGTACCCCCATGCTCATAGAATAAGTTATACCTCTCCACAAAGTATTTTCATAGAACCTTGTATAAAGTCCAATTATAATGATACTTATATTTAAAGACTACTGCTATAAAAGACTACTGCTCTAAACTACGTTTCGATTGCTGAATGTGAATTTCTAAATAGAGGGAAGCTCTATTCATTATTTTATCTCTTGCGAGTAATACTGTATCTGCAACACCATATGCACTTCCTAGGTATCTGTTACAAGCAGTAAGGTATATAGAATACAAAAGCAAATCAAGTGAATCTTTCTTCTTTGTATCACTTCTTACCTTGACTGTTTTGCTCAGCAGAATATCAAACATATAATCCATATTTGATGCGTATTTATTGATTGATTCATTAACTGATTTGAAGATCTTTTGAGTGTAGTTATCTATATGAAGGTAAGGAGTTTGAGACATCATCCTGTCTTGTGACTCTAAATGCATAAACATATTCAGCACTGGGAAACAAGTGGGAAGTAACTGACTGCCTCAAGTGCAACAATAATATGTAGGAATCAGTAATTAGAACTAAAGAGAAATGGCCGAATTAACCATGGAGAAATGAGGTGGAAACGTAGATTTCAACCAGGAGTGAGATAAGTAGACACCTCTGTTACCATAAACCTCTTCCTGCAATTGTCGGTGGAACATAAGGTCTCCTTAAGGTCTAAATACAAAAATTAAAGCTTACTAAATAAATTGTACCTTTGGAAGTAATTTTACATGACATTAATGCTTTCCAAGGCCAATCAGATTATTTTGAGGTTTAAAATGGGAGACTATGAATGTGTGTCTCCAATAAATGTGTTTGTTGGATTTTTAAATTATGAATTATAACCTTAGTATAATGTAGTTTTTTTCAAAATGATTTTAAATTGCATTTTACTTTTATGTATGTTTTTATAAGCGAGTAAATAACTGTTTCTTACACAAAGGCTTGAGTAGCAATTGTCACTGCCTTTAAAATGAATATGACATCTTTAAAACACTTTGACACATACAGTTCACTTATTTGTAGAGCCATGAAGCATAGGGTTCCTGGACAAAGCTCAATCCCTCCATTACCAACCTCTGTCATAAATTGTTGCATTAAAATCTCTCTTTCAGCAAAAAGTAAATGTTATGCTGTTTGCATTCTTCATTGTGGGTCTATTCAGATTTCCTCAACATTCTATGTCTTATAACTTAAATAGACTATTTAACCCTTTATTAGTCATTTCATAAATCATTTAAGTAATTGAATCTTTCTATTTACACTTCTACTTTTTCATTCGAATGTTTAGCCTATCCAAATAAGAAAAAAACCCAAATGTTCTTAATGGCTACATGAATACAAAATTATAATTTATCATTTTATAATAAGTAGTTTTAATATTTTACTTTTCTAACTAAGGAAATGTGTGGGCACTTATGCTTAGTATACACATTGCAGTTTTATAAATTGCCCACAATATATTATGCACTTATACTTAGTTGAACACTATTGTCCAACATACTTTAATAGCTTCATATTGTGGAAATTTAAATATTCCAGTGCTGTCAGTTTTATAATAGTTCTTGGTGTGTCATTTAGTGGCATCCATTCAACATAATGACAGATGATGAAAAAAGAGGACGTGAGAATAAATGTTCATAGTAAGAAAAAGTACATGCGGCAAACTTTTCTTTTTAATTGTCTTAAATTTAAACCTCATTTTCTATGTTAAAATTTGTCCCTCTGTTATGAGGTTCTACAAACGAAAGTGTCAGAAATGAACCTGTAAGAATTTTTTATTTAACCCTAATGACAGATATCTGAGGAAGACTGAAATGCAAGATTGTGGTTTTGGATAATCAAACTTTGTAGAGCAGAAAATAAGCAATGTAATTGTATGTTTTAATATTTTCCTACATGTACCCAATTGAACTGTCCTTTCTGCAATTCTTGAGAGCCTGAGTTTTCCCATCTAACAAGTAACTGAGTTGTTGTTTAGCAGTTAATATATGATAAACTTGAACCCCATCTCTACAGCTGAGATGGACAAATGATCAGCGTGAGGACACTAAAAGCAAATTTACCGAGGGCTACAGAGGCCACAGATTAAAACTGAGTGGTATGAATCTCTCAGTGCCTTAACTTCGCTGTTCTTTTGCAATTGTTATTGTCAGACAAATTAGTACTTCATTGAGGATAAAACAGTACTGCAAGAGAAACATCTCTAACCTTCCACTTTGTGTAATAAAATGTTCTTATTCGTACAACTCAAGAGAAAACTGATATGTATTTTGTCTTTGAAATGGCATGAGGCCCTAGGTCAAAAGAACAGTCTCAATTAAAGTTAGGTACTTTACAGGCCTCATTACTAATGTTTAATCCTTGCTTAAAATTACGATATTTCATTATTACCTGAAAATGTGATTTATAAATGATAGCAGTGTAAAAGTGTCACTAATTCATAATTTTAGTAAGTACAGCTCACAGAAATTTTCTCTGATACGTCTTATGAAAGGGAAAATACTCAAGCCCTTTAATTAATAACCTGCTCTGAAACCCATCTTTCTAGAAGAGAACTAAAAAGACTTAAGGATAGCCAATAATAGCCTGACATCCCCTTTTATTTCAAAAGAAATCATTTGCTATTAATAATGATAAGCAGGGTTTCGGGACATTTTATAGGCGCATCATTCCTTTAACTTGTCAGTTGGTTTTATGTTGTAGAGAGAAGGGTGATGGGGTGAACCAAGCTTGCAGGCATATATAACATTATGGAAGGTGAAGAATCTATGATGCTTCATCAGACAAGCCATTTCATTTTGTCATTGAATCACAGCAAAGTCATTGCTATCTGAGGAATTATTGCAAACTTATTATTTGCCATCCTGGGTTTTGTGAAATAATTTTACATATAAATGTGAATACAAGTTTATAATCACATAATTCAAGAGCACTTTAGATACAAAAATTTAAAATATTTTGTTTCATTTGTGAAAATAAAGTACATACACAAAATCAAATTATGTCTGAAAAATTAGAAATATGATAAAATCTTTCATTGCTTGACATTGCTGCTGGTTGATGAAAATTGTTATAGTTACACTGCTAATATTCTCTTCTCTTTCTACTCCAAACCCACCCTCTCCCCTGACCAGTGACTATAGTCAAAACTTTTACCTTAGGAACATAGCAACAAAGAATCAGAATATACAACACTTTGGACAAAGGTATTAGAATATTTGCATAGCATTTTCTTTATACCTTGAGAGGCAAAGCCCCTGAACAAATGTGAAATAGCAAGAGATGAATTAACCAAGATGTTACTAGTGTTAATATTTAAGACAGTTACCATATATATTAATATTAAAGGAAATTTATTACAAAATATTTATTTATTCAAAACAATGTACTGAAGAGAGATCGTTCACATTGGTAGAAAAGAATGAACAAGATCATTTCCATTGAGTTATCTTATCATAGTATGACAGATAATAACAAAAATACACATTTAGGTAATAAGCAAGTATGTTACAAACAGAATTAAGTCCAATGAGGATGAAACAAAACGGAATACTGCCATAGAAAGTGAGTTAAGAGAATGAGATTGTACCCATAGGACTATGTTCGTGGAAATCCTTTCCAACATTACATTTAACCAAGACCTGAATTATTCTGTTTTATAAGAATAAGAATAATCACAGCAAACATTCAGAAAAAAAGCATTTCAGGTAAATAGAACAGTAAATAGTTTTCTAGTGCCACCTGTGCCCTTAGTTGACAGATTTCAAGATCTTGGCATACATTTACAGCCTCTTGCCACAATCAGATCTTCAGAATCTCCATAGACACTTAATACTGTGGCCTCATTGACTATCTGATCCTCAGTCCTGAACCTCAAGAATGCTGAATTTCTGTCACATTGATAGTGCACCATAAATAATCAAATTCTAGGAGCACTTAGATAAACTTAGGCACTCTACCTCTGTTAGCAGCCCAGTTAAAAGACAAAAAATACAGAGATCTGAATACTGAGAATTAGTGAAAATTATTTTGCCTTGTAATATCTCCAGCAGTAGGCAGGCAATGGAATAACATTTGATATTTTCTGCTTCCTTTTATTTCGGTTCCACTTTTGTTTAATATCTGGCCTTATAATATTATATATATTGAGAAGAAAAAAGAAAAATGAGGGAATTATATAACTTTGTAAAATGTAAATTCATATCATGAGGAATCTTCAAATTTACTTACGACATATACGTTACTCAGCATGGCAACTTTTGTATAAGAAAATCTTATCCTGAGAGTACCAGATAATAGGTCCAATACGGGTTCAAGCTCAGTGTCAAGCACATGCCCTTTTTCAATAATATGCCCTGCAAATGTCCAAAAAACTCCTAAAAGAAGTGGACCAGAAATTCATCTATCTCAATGGACACAATATTGGTCAATAGGAGGCGGGGACTGGAGGGAGGAGATTGTTGTGCAGCAATGTCCCTCTTGCAGTATATTGGTGCCTCTTCCCATACCTACCTTAGTCATTTTGGACAAACAGAAAAGTAAACTGTTTTCACATATATCCAAATGGACATTGGACTTGATCATCTCATTTTAAACTGTGTTCCTAATAATATGCTCTTATGTGACATTAATTTGTGTTACATTAAGAAAATGTGTTCTTAGGTCAAACACTGTGTTTAGCACATAATGTATCACATAGTAAAGCAGATGTCTTTTTGTAGGCATTTTTTAGACCTTAATATGATGAGAATAGCAAATTTCTAAAGAATGAAGATAAAGTGTTACAAAAATTTTATAAGCCGATTTGAATCGTAAACATGTTTTTTTCGAGAATCATTTATGAGAAATGGACAAAGCAATCTTTAAAATTCACACAAATTCCATTATATATCGTATGATTTCCAATTTCATTCATTCTTTTTTGGGGGTTTTCCCTGTGAAAGACTGAAAAGCCTACAGAAAAGAAAGCTCTTATGCAAAATATTTTATATACAGTGTCAAATAATATAATATGAATGTTTTACATTCAGCAAAGAAAGACAATATATCAGATTCTATATTAAACATTTTTCTTACATATTTTTTGATAACTATAACAGCCCTACAAGTAACAAAATTATCTTTAATCTTCTACTGGAAAAATGGAGAAAAAGAGAGATGATTTGCTCTTCTGGGGTATAGGCTACGTTGCTGTGAAAGAAAGATCCCAAAATGTTCTAACAAGATTAAAGTCTCTTTTTTCCTATATTTCTCAAACAAAACAAAGGTGGTTATTCAAGGGTCAGTGCATGACTTAAATTCACAAAATTCTCCAGAGAGTCACAGTTTTCCTCAATCATATTTCTTTATAATCTCCTAATGTTTCTTTTATTTGCATGGTTGATAGTAACTTACCAATATCGCATCTATATTCCAGCCCTAGAAAAGAGAACTAATGAGAGGAAGGGAAGGCTTAAAGAAGGTGACCTAAAAATTTCTTCACCCATTACCTATCTGTAAAGGAAACTGAAAAAAAAAAAAAAGTAGTCTCCAGCTTGTTCCCTGTTAAAATTTACTTAGGCATGAAAAACATTATATTATTTAAAAGACATTCTTTTATTTTAAAAAGGGAGAGTAGATACTGTTGGGGGGATTTTTCAGTCTCTGCCAAAAAAAAAGAAAGCATGTAAAATATTATGAAATGAATATTTTGGATTTTGTCCACAGTTCCTAGATCACAGCTCTTACAAATTTTGTAATTTCCTAAATGACTAAAGCAATAGAAGAACATTTTGTTCTCATGTTTGGTCTGTGTACCAGTTCCTGAGCCAAAACTCCAAATTCTATAGAAGATAGGAGTACTAGAATAATTTCTAATTCTAATATTTAGTTTTGACCCTTGTTCCTGACAATGAATTCCAAAATCCCTTGAGATTTCCTGGGTGATAGAAGCATCTTTTGTTCTAATAGGTGATTCTTGGGTGGGTTCCTAGATAGGAGTGGGTCACCCTCCATTCTTTGGAGAGGGAGAGGAGCTGGAAATGAAATTAATAATCAATCACACCTACATGATGAAGCCTCCATTAAAATTTCTGAACTTGGGTTTGAAGAGTTTCCAGGTTGCCAAACACATTCTTACAAAAAGAGGATGAGGAACCCAATTCCACTTTATGGAAGCTCCTGGACACAAGACCAATCCAGACCTTGCCCTATGTATCTCTTCGTCTGTCTATTCATCTGTATTCTTTATTATATCCTTTATTAATAAACCAGTAAATGTAAGTAAAGTGTTTACCTAAGTTCCGGGATCTGCTTTAGCAAATTAACTGAACTCAAAGAGGGAGTTGTATGAACCCCAATTTAGGGCCAGTGGGTCAGACAAGCACATGTCACTATCTGTGCTTGCAACAGGCATCTGAAAATGGAGGGAAGTCTTGTGGGGCTGAATACTCAATCTATGAAGTCTGACGCCATCTCCAGGTAAATAGTGTCAGAACTGAATTGAATTAAGGGACACCAAGCTGGTGTCCACTTGAGAATTGAATGGTGTGTGAAGAAACTTTCACACATTTGGGGCCACAGAAGTGTTCTGTTTACTCTATAAGAATGTTTTTTTCTCTCCCTCTCTATAGAGGGAGAGAGGGAGAAAACAAAACAAAGAAAAGATCTATTTATGCTGAAATACAGTGTCCTTCAATGAATATTCCAAACTGCTTAATAATAATAATATCAAACTTTTTTAAAATTAACTATATGCCACATGCTGTTCTAAATATTTGCATACACATATTAATTCATTTAATTCTCAACAACCCTATGGTATGAGTGCTATTATATTGTTGCTATCTTACAGATGACAAAATTGAAGCAAAAATTTAGTGACTTGTGCAAAGACACACATTAACAAGCAATGAACCAGAAATCCTGAAATAGCATGTCTAATTTGAATCTGTGCTTTTCAGTGTCCTGTTCTGCTGGTTCTCCATTACCACTTATTATCTCTATGTGCTTGACTATACTGTGATCCAAAGTCACAGTTGTTTTATTAGAAAAAATTAGATAGATTTAAGCGTTTAATAAATACCTCTTTTCTTTTTATATTATGGTAGAAATAGTAACATGAGTTTTATCTTATCTAGACCTACATGACACCACGCCATATTAAACTCCAGTAGCTATTATAGTGTGCTATTTCAACATCATTTGGTTTCAAAATTCAGTGTGATTTGTCTCAGCTTAGAAAATTACCAGTCATGGCATATGTTATTACAGACTCTGCATATAAACCATATAAACAAATCTAGATTCTTAGATTTTTTTTTCCTTCAAAAACACTCTAAGTGGAACATAAGTATATAAGAGTTTGAGATAACTTCAAAGGCCCTGAAAATCTGGCACGGTGACCATAGATAGTATATGATTCTATCTTGGTGATCATTAATTATGCCTGAATTGTGTAGCTCTGAGAGTTTGCTCTTCCTATTTCAAAGTGGAAAACCCATAAATGAAGTAGCATTGCCCTGAGTGGAGAGAGTAGTAATAGAAGAAAGGTTGGTGATATCAGTGTTTGTATCACACAG
This sequence comes from Cacajao melanocephalus, assembly GCA_963573385.1. NCBI lineage: Eukaryota > Metazoa > Chordata > Mammalia > Primates > Pitheciidae > Cacajao > Cacajao melanocephalus. The sequence goes on along the minus strand of CAUYLG010059519.1, from coordinate 81,678 downwards.
GGAATTTTGGTAGGGCTCATATATTGCTTATATATGGAAGTCCAACATGGAAACTCTAACCACTCAAGGAAGAACAAGATTGGAAATCCTGAAGCATTTCATAAGTGTGTTTGAGCCATAAAGAAGTGAATGAAGACTATGAACCAATGAGTTGCTTCAGTGTTGCTATCATGCACCATGATTGTGGTTCTATGTCACATAGAACTCTGCTAATTTACTTAGGGACCCTATTTAGAAGAACCAGTTTAATGAAAAATTTATGCATACAGAAGTATATGATTTTTCTGATTATTTATAAGTTTTCCCATATTCATGCCCCATCCAGAGCCTGAATTACCTAGTTAAATAAATCATTTAACACATACTACTAACAAAACAACTTTAAAATGGTTCTTTATTCATTGAGTCTCCAAAAATAAAGTGTAAGGTTGGAATTTCTAAGCCCAGAGGTGATTTCTAAAAGCTTTATTAGGCCATTAGAAGATCTCTAAATTACCCAGACCAATTGTTCAGCTAGGTATCTTTTAGTTCTAGCTGTCTTTTCCCCCCAAGTTATTTTTGCTCATAATAATCCTAAATTGTTTTGTATTAAAAATGCTAAACTTGGTTTGCATGCAACACTGCCTGAGAAACAAAACTTCTTTCAAAAATATGTGGTAAAAATATATCTTTGAAATCTTAAATAGGATACAAATACTTTCTCCTATTTAAGTGAGATACTCCCAAATGTGACAGTTGTAAACAGACATATGCTCTAAGTATGAACATTTTTTTTCGCACACTTACAAGTTATTTTTACCACAGGGGAGGTGCAGGAAGGTTTCTGCAGCTCTTGAATCTCATTATTTTTCCTGTTTGACCTAAAGTCTATGAGCAAATTAAAGCCACACAAATTTTAGTGATTTCTTTTTTGATTATAGGTTTAGCTTTATCAGAATCTATCCCAGTAAACATTAAAAAATGAACTCTATTCTCTGCTCTTTTTAATTCTCTCCACCCCACCATCATCTCCTTTCCTCCTCCCTAGTTCAATCAATATTAATTGACCTACATTCCTCTCAGGAACCAAATACCCTTTCATAATGGTCTTTCAGTGCTTTTTTCAAGAGTATCATTTACAAGCATGGTTGATACAGCTTCAGCCCTATTTTCAGGCCAGTATACTTAGGGTGTCTGTGTATTTGAAACACTGTTGGAATCTTCTAACAAAGGTAATTGTTATAAAAATGTAATTTTCAACATTGAAACAAAAAGGATGGGAAAACTTGGTGGTCAAAGGCCCTTTGAAGAATGCAGTAGTTAGTTACTCAAAGAACATTGGAAGAAGATCATTAGGTTAGATTTAGAACCAGTTAGTAACCTCAGGAAAATATAAACCATAAATAACTTGGGGTCACTTTTTTTTTTACCAGAAATTATTTGAATCTCTACCAGATAAAAATCAACAACTGCATAGTATCTGGTCCCTAATAAATGACAAAATAGCAAGTCAAACAAAGCTCAATTTTGCTGGACAATTAATCTTTGAGTGGGTCTGTTAGGCAATGTTCTAGAATGACATTGAATAGACACACAGGCATCCTTTTGTTCATATTTCCTTGTTTCAGGTACTTTTCCTTAACATTATACTTCCATTCTTTAATGACAATGGGCTACTTCTCTTACAATTAAGCTTTATTGGTAAAGCTAACAACACCTGGTTTAAATATGTATGCTGTCTTCATTGGAGATTTTTTAAAGTAAAACTTCTAGAGTATGTTATATATAATAAAGACGTGAGCATTGACAAGACAGAAAAAAGGTATCAGCTTCCCACAGTGAGCAGGATAATGTTTAAAGTTTTAAAGATTATTATGATTTCATATAATATTTTAAAATAAAAGTCACTTTTTATAACATTTTGCTAAATTCAACATCTTTTACAGACACTTTTATATAAAGAAATATACATATTATAAAAATATACTATATAAAATATCTTCTGATTATTTGCTCATTAAATAAATGTATCCAATTGTTAAGTAAAGCTGTTTCTGTAGGCACAAGGTATTAAACATTTACTATGAGTAGGGTAGTAAGGAGGAAGAAAATATATAGGGTCTTTCTACTAGGAAGATTACTATCTAGATGATGCATGAAAATGCTGAGTTACATATAAGACTGTACATAGTATTTAAGGGAACATAGGATCATACTGAAGCACAAGAGGGAGAAATCCGTTTTAACGATCAGGAACAGGTCTAATTTGGGTCATGAATGAACTGTGAGATTCAACATGTTGAGATAAAGCAGTGGGTAAACATAGGATGTCAGGAAGGTCAAGATCAAAGATGGAATGACAATAGGAAATTTCCCAGGAATTTCAGATATGTGACTTGAGGATATGATATGTTAGCAAGGAAGAAAAAGATGAATGATGTAGAAAAAGCTAAGATTAGGGCAGGTTTTCTTTCATGCTAAAAATTGTTTCTATCGAACATGAGAATAATGTGTTTAACCACTTAGAATAATACAAACATTTTGCCAGTTCTCTGCAAAGTAGAAATGAATGAGATTATCTGAATTATTTTATTTTTAAAATTATACTGTTTGACTCATGAGATGGCCTGTGTTTAAGCTGTTTTAAAATATAACTTATTAATATGTTCTAATAGTCTACAAAGAACAATGGGAGTTACAAAAAAATCAAATTTGTAAATCTATATATAGAAAGTCTATATATAGGTTAAAAGAAAGTATTAACACAAATTAAATTTAGCAGAGTTGATTAGAGTGAAGAAATACTTCACGAACTGGGTGGTATCCTGGACCAGTAAATGTTCAAGAGAGCTTCATTTAGCAATATGGGCAGGCAGTAGTTATAAATGAAAAAGGAAGTGACATATAGAAATACCCTAATTGGTTATAGCTAGAGATTTGCCTTATTTGAACTTATTTAAGCAGTTTACAGCCTGTGATTGACTGAAAGCTTGGCTGCTATAATTGGCTGAGGCTTGGTTACCTGTTACAAGAATATTCTCTTTAGTTTGCAGTTTTACACATAAAGTTAGATTACAGGCTGCGACTTAGAGGCAGCTTTGAGTCATATTTAATTTAACACCTGGGACCCACTGGTGATTTTCTACTGAAGAGCGTGATGTAATCACGTAATGCATAAAGGTAAATTGCTCTGGTCACAACAAAATGGATGGGAATAAAGAGAGAAGTTGGTTAAACAAAAGTTCTTAGAGGCAAAGTAATGAAAAAGAAGCAATTTTGTTCAATTGCAGGAGAAAGAACTTGATATAGAACAAAACAAGAACACAAAGTTGATATTAAATTAAAATTGCTCTCCATTATGAATTGTTCACTTACTCCAAATCAAAACAGCTACAATTTACCTATAATATAATCCTTCGTCCCTTATTTTTTTCAAATGTGAACTACTTTTTTCACTGTGAATTGACTGACTATTGCTGTGTACTTAGATGTAGGATTATTTAAATAATCAAATATTTAAATAGAACTCTGGAAACAGACACCCAAATGTAAAATGAATACAGCAGAGAAGATACCCATTTATTTAATAAATTTGCAGATGCAGAATAGTGAAATAGAGAGCAGCAACCTCATTTAACCCTGAAACAAGTCAGAAACATATCTAACCCATATTCTAGACTCACTCAATATTTACTGGCAATAATGAGTGATCAGTGATTGTAAAAACTATTACTTTAATTTTCTTATATTTAAGTGAGACACACATGGTATGGAAATATATGAGTGAAATAATGCTTATTAGATATGCATTGACAGGATTATCAAAATGTCTTATAATGTATTATATCTATTGAAGATACATGCTTAACTCTGACAGTTAATATGAGGTGCAGTGTTTTAATAATTATATATCTGAATGTTCTAATGGTGTATAAAAATGATTGTGATCTTAGATAATTAAAAATATAATCTAAATATACCAAGATGTAAGAAATAATATGACATAATATCAATATAAATAATTCTCATGGTAGTAGAGTTCAACCGGAGACAAATCCCCTGCCTTCTGTCCAAGGGATATTTGCAGTGTCTGAGACTTTTTGGTTGTTAAAATGGTGGGTAGAAGCTAGTGATGTTGAAAAACATCTTAACATGCAGAGGACAGTGTTCCAGCCCCACAACAAATAATTATCTTGCACAAAATACAAATAGTGCCAAGGCTGAGAAAACCTAACTTATAGTATAGCTTCAAATTTTAAGCTGTAGAAACCAAATTTACTTAATGCATTTACACATAGTTATATCTTGATGGGTGGCAAATACATTATAAGGATTAAATAACATTCTATATGCATCAGAATTGGCCTTAATTCATTTGAAAGTCTTTTTTCAGGTATACAAAGAATGTGGTGACTGAAAATGTTGATTGTGTTTATATGAAAGTGAAGATGTAGCAAAACACTCTCCCACTTGTTTTCTGTGAGTACATTTACATACTTAAACACTATTATTTTAAAATGAAAATTTCTCTATGTTTACCAATAAGAATTTTATTAACCAATCATTAGTACAAAAATGACTATCAAAGGACAAAACTACAAAAGAAAGGATGCTGCTTGGTAAGATGCTAAGATTCAGGTTTCCTCAATTTGAAATCATGATGCTGCAGAACTCAGAATTCTGAAAACTTTAGGTCAGAATTTTTTTTAGTGCTTATCAATCCATTCCTAATTTTCTTTTCCTTAAAGGAAATTTCAGATCTGGCATGCAGTTTGATCTCTATTCATTTAAATTTCATATGTTTGACCCATATATTTTTCAACTTTTAGAAGCCAGTTGTAAGAAAGTATAGAAGAAATTTAATTTACTGTCACCAGGCCAATGATAAGCAATCAGAGACAACAAAATGAGTGCATGTAGATAGATAGATCTGTAACCAATGGAGATTTGTTAGATTATTTCTGGGTTACTGTCAATCATGCAAAACATTGTAGCTTTTAGTTAGGAACTTCAAAAAATGTTTTGAAGTATGTATCCAGCAATTTTTTGATAGTGATTGATATAGCTTGGTTCTATGTCCCCAACAAAATCTCACCTTGAATTGTAATGATCCCCAAATGTTAAAACAGGGACCAGGGGGAGATAATTGACTAACAGGGGCGGTTTCCCCTATACTGTTCTCATAATAGTGAGTGAGTTGTCATCTGATGGTTTTATAAAGGGTTTCTCCCTTTGCTCTGCTCTCATTCTCTTTTCTGCCATCCTGCGAAGAAGTGCCTTCACCATGATTGTAAATTTTCTGAGGCTCTCTAGTCATGCAGAATTGTGAATCAACTAACCCTCTTTTCTTTATAAATTATCCATTCTCAGGTATTTTTTAATAGCAGTGTGAGAATGGACTAACACAGTGATCATAAAAGATAATATCAGATAATAGAGCAGGCAGATCTTTTCAGGATAGAATTCTGTTAAAAATGAGCCAGTTTTTGTAGGATTCTATAGAACGAAGTAGAATGCAAAATAATAAACTCGTTATTCAATGTAGTATGGAAAAAAAAGTTGAGGACAGTAGACAATCAATAAGAATGGAAGACTGGTAATGAAGATCTGTGAGATAAACACCCAAAATTTAGTAATATTTAAAGGTACCAGAAGCATCCTTTTCATATTGGGAAACAATAGTTAATGGGAAACCCGAAGAACTTAGAAAGGCTTTGCGGAACAATCACAAAGACTACAATATAAAACACAGTCTGCAGATAAAAATATTTATATGATTCTAATGGAATAGGGAAGAGTACAATACAATGTAACAATAATATGGGTTAAAAATTACTTTTACACAATGCTCGTGGAAATGTGAATTGATACAGCCATCTGGGAAAATAGTCTGACAGCACCAATTAAAATTTAAAAGGCATGTCTTATAACTTGTTGACTAAGCCATAATAGTGACAGTTCCAAAGATAAATATGGTAGTAGATGTGATACACATATTTAATTAATTAAGATCAATAAAAATTTTATTATGAAGATTGGATTTAACCAGACTATTTGTACAAATTCATTGCCCAAGGAAGGTCTCTTAGATAAGGTAAGTTTTTAATATTTCACAGTTTATAAACCTCAGAAATTTGTTTCTATCTCACTATAATGTAGTCAGTTGGAATAATCATAGTGAAATATCAATTTTTCCTGAATTTTTAGCCATGTCCTTTATGAGAAATCTAAGGTTTTTCATTACTGTTAGTTGATATTTCAATATAAATCAGAAAATACGACTAAATATAGAGGTATCCTTAATTATTAGATAGTCAGGTAAGAATATCTCTGCCGGTATCACAATAAACTTTCTAATACTACTAGAGAGTTGTTTAATACATGTATCTGAAGACCAAAAATAAAATTTCTGTTAATGCAATAATGATAGAGAAACCTACTTGTGTAGACTACTTGACACAACAAATCATTCAATAAATTAGTTCTCTAAATACTTTTTAAGCTAGCCAAGGTGTACAAAATATTAATCTATAGGCTAATGATCAGTGGATCAGTTACACTTTTTTTTTTTCCTTTTTATGGAGAGCACATTCTTGCTATATTGCCCAGGCAGGTCTCAAACTCCTGGGCTAGTGCTATCCTCCCACCTCTGCCTCACTAATTGCTGAGTTTACAGGAATGAACCACCACACTCCATCAAGGATCAGTAATAAAAATCTCTTATCTCTATGGAGTTTACAATTCTAGTAAGAAAAAGTATCCAATCTGTCATTGAAGAGCATTTTGGTTCAGTTCATGTCTTTGCTATGGTAAATAGTGCTGCCATGGACATTCCTATACCTGTGTCTTTATGGTAGAATGATTTATATTCCTCTGGGTATACACCAAGCAATGGGATTTCTGGGTCAAATGGCAGTTCTGCTTTTAGCTCTTTGAGGAATCGCCATATTGTTTTTCACAATGATTGAACTAATTTACACTCCCACCAGTAGTCTTTAAGTATTCCCTTTTCTCCACAACCTTGATGGCATCTGTGTTTTTTTTGACTTTTTAATAATAGCTATTCTGGCTGGTTTGACATGGTGTTTCGTTGTGGCTTTGATTTGCATTTCTCTAATGATAGTGACACCGAGCTTTTATTCATAATCTTGTTGGCTAGATATGTCTTTATTTTTGAAAAGTAACTGTTCATGTTCTTTGCCTACGTTCTAATGGTTATTTTTTTTTCATAAATTTGTTTAACCTTAACATGTACACCCAAACCTGAAAGTTAAAAATAAATTCAAGACTGAAAAAATTAATAAAAATTTATATATATATTTATATATATTTATATAAATATATATATATAAATATATATATATATATAATCAGGTTATGATAAGGGGGTATGGAGATAAAAAATAAAGGGCAATAATGAGTTCAGGGGCATTGGTAGTAGTGGATGGGAAATTTAAATAACATTGTTAGAGAAGGATTCAAAGAAACATTGCCATTTTAGCAGATGAAGAAGGTTGTGATGGTGTTAAAAAACGACACCCAACCCCAACCCCCGCCCCCAAAGATATCCATGTCCTGATTCCTAGAAACCATGAATATTACCTTTCATGGAAGGAAGAAAAAGGAAGGAAAGAAAGAAACAAAGAAAGGGAGGGAGAGAATAGAGAGGGAAAGGGAGTGATCACATATAGATGTGATTAAATGAAGGATATTGAGATGGAGAGATTATCCTGGTCTAGGCACTTGGGCCCTAAATGTTACATGTAATTGTGTTTTTTTAGAAAGGAAACAGAAGTGATTTTACTCATAAACAGAAAAGGAAAAAGTAATATAACCACAGAACCACAAGGCAAAGAATGCCAGTAGCCACCAGTAGCTGGAAGAAGCCAAGAATGGGTTCTCCCCTCGAAATTGCAGAGGGATTGCAATCTTGTTGACACTTTCATTTTGGCCCAGTATTACTGGTTTCAGACTTCTGGCATCCACAACTGTGAGAAAATAAACTTGTATTGTCAACCTACTAAGTTTGTGGTAATTTGTTAGAGCGGCCATTGGGAACTAGTACAAGGGATGAGGATGCAAGTCATGCAGAGCTGAAGGCAGAGGCGATTTGGTGAGTAAATATCAGGAGTTAGTTACCTTTTAGATGTGTTAAGTTTGAAAAGTCAATTAGACATCCAAGTGGGGATGTGAAGGGACACTTAGTAATTCTTACTACTTACTAAGTAGTACTAAGTAGTACTAAGACACTAAGTAATTCTTAGTAATGTCACAGTACAAACTATACTTTGTCTTCACAGAAGTGTGTGGATATTATCGCTTAAATGTGTACTATAAAGTTCTGGGCTATCTAGATAAAGGTGGAAATTATTGCCATGTGGATAATAATTAAGCCATGAGACCAGTTAAGAGAGGTGGTCAGAAAGAAAGAAAAGGTAAAATGACTGAGCTCTGGACTCTTCAGAGATTAGGGATGAGGGTTACGAGGAGGAGCCGGAAAAGAAGCCTAAGAGAGGAGTGGACTTAAAGCTAAGAGGAAAATCAGGCAAGTTCAGTTCCAAAGGAGTCAGTGAAAAAAGCGTTTCAAGGAAGACAGCATAGTCAACTGTGGTCAGCTCTATCAAAAGCTAGATTAAGATGAGAACTGTGGAATTAATTGTCTTTTAGTCACAGGATAATATTTTTTTAAAGAAGAGCTTCAGTGGAAGTGTAGGAAAAAATATCTGATTGAACTAGGTTCAAGAGAAAATGGAAGAAAAGAAACAGAAGATCATAAATATAGCCAACAAATTGAGATAATATCATTAAAAATTACATGGATGAAATCCTTTAGGTACTAAATTTAATCTAATCTACACGTAAAATGAGCTAACAGTAACCACATATGGTAAAATAAAATTGGTCATGCAAATATTTGTCCAGAATGTCTTTAACCAAAACAACTTATAATGGAACTTCATTATGCTTTACCCATAGTATTTTCTACATTTCTCGTAGAATTACAGTATAAGATAGTCTGTTCATGTAGACATAGTGAAGTAATTCTTAGAAATGTCACAGTACAAATTATACTTTGTCTTCACAGAAACGTGTGGATATTATAGCTTAAATGTGTACTATAAATACTTACACTTAACAGTCAATCCTGATGGTTTCTACTCTGTCTTCTTAATATCAAATTTGTAACAAATATTCAGGTAAAAGTCAGAAAATTATAAATTTAATAAAAGGAGAAATCATTTTTACATTACCATAACTTCCCTATTGTCCAGAACAGTGACTGTAAATGTAGTGTTCAATTAGTACTTACTTAATGAAAGAAAAGTTGCCAGTGATAAAATCTGGACTTTACTTAGATGATCTTAAAGGTCAGATTCTCAGATTTTTCACCTTGAAGGTAGACATAATTCTACTTCTATAGCAAGACTACTGTGAATATAAGAAGACAGTGAGAAAAAAATTCTACAATTGGAAAATTATTCAAAGATGTTATTCTGAAAAGAGCAGAAGAGTGACTAAAAACCCCTGTGAGGTACCTTCATACCATAGTGAAGAGTATTGTTAATGCCATCTGTTTCCCTCAACCTTCTTACAATTTCTCCTTTAATAATGTCATTGAAACAGTCAGTAGCCTTTTATACCTCCACTGTTCCCAGAACACTGACCCATTCATTTTGCCTTTTTGGATTTACTTCATTTTATATCATTTTATCATTAAAGTCTTAAGAAGAACTTTAGGCAAATTAATATCTCTAGGGTAACAGCCTGTACTTGAGCTTCCACAAACTAGATTTCTAATGTTACTGAGTTACAAATTTTGTACCTGCACCTTTGCCGTCCTGTGTTCTGCAGATCTATTTTTACTTTCGTTAATAAGAAATCTCTGCTTTCCTCAGTTACTTGTTTGTATTTCCTCACTGCACTTGTTGTATAGCAATATTTGTATTGCTACTTTACCAACTAAACTCTGAAGTAATTTGAAATGATAGTTACACATATAATGTCCAGTTTGGCTCTTAGTAAACATTTAATATTTTTCAAAAATCAAATATCTGCATAAATGAATTTGTTTTTACCAAGTACTTTCATAATTGCTAAAATATTGCTATCAATATTTTAGAAATCATTTACCAAAAGCACAGGCTAATTGTCACCAACATTAAGGTAATAGCAAAATTCATATTCAAGAACCTCAGCCCAGTCCTTTTCATTTAATCAGTTGGAATGATGATAGCCTCTGGAGATATAAAAATATATGTCTAAAAGGCTGGATTACTCAGTGTCTGCTTTCCATATACCTAACGGAAATTGTCTCATTTGTACAGAAAATTTAAGTCAAGTTCATGCATTGTAATTATTAGTGATTTTTAAGATACAGTAATAGTGTATCCCAAGGGTGACACCTATTCTGAAGCTGCCTTATTACTACTTTACTTATGACAAGAAGTTAGCAATGAAGAACAAGTTGCTGTGCACAATGTCTCATTCCTTGATAGCTGAAGATATTAATTCATGAGCTGCAGGCAAGTACATTGATCTTTCTCACCATCCAGAAATAAAATGTCATGTAGAGCAACCACTACTTCATTGCTATTCCAGCAGTTTTTTCCCTCCCTTGAGAATTTTTTTTCTCACATTAAGAATAAAAATTCATCCACTCTTCTCTAAAAAAAAAAAAAAAAAAAAAAAGATGGCAAATAATACCACAGGTTTGGCGGTACTCATCTCATTCTCATTAGTGTACTGTTTGATGAACACTGCAATATGCCTCAGGTAATAAAAATATGCTATGGCTACCAGTTCCTAGGAAGAAAAGCTCTTTTCATCTCCTCTTGTATTAGATTAACATGTCCTCATATTGACTCCAAAGATACCAAGGCTGGGCACGGACAGATGCTGAGTAATGCATGTGTAGAAGATATTAATGAAAGGGCAAAACATACAAGACTTCTCTATGTATCTTTTTTTAGCAGAAGTCCTTGATAACAGACAAGTGAATTAACATGCTACCTGAACTTGCTGTCCAAATTATACCCATTTCCACAGAGCGCCTCAGCATCCTTGTATATAGTATGATAAATACACACACACAGTATTTGTTTTGACCATCCATATACCTGCTCACTTGACACATACAAAATGTTGTAATGAACAATGCAAAGGAGAGAAAGATGAGCTACAGTAACATAGATCACTGAAAAAATCCTTATATACGTGAGGGTATCAGAAAAAAATGCCAGTTAATGTACATATGAAAAATAAATATGAGCATAAGTAAAGGTATACATATAGAATATGTACCTTTGTTGAATATTCAAGCCCAGAGTACACGTTGCCATAAAGCTTCCAAATAAAAAAATTACTGGATTTCAGGACATGATAGATTAATATTATAAATGAGCTTGAGAAAATAGCAAGAATTATAAAAATATTTTGCTTTAATAGCAATTTTTTAAAATTATATATTTTGAAGTCAGATAAATCTAGGATCCACTAACCCATTTGACCACTTAAAGCAAGTACGTATTTTCCCTAATGGTAGGTATCTTCATATAGAAGTTGATGAAATAGAAAATCTTTTCTATTTCAAGGAGTTTTGAGATAAATAAGAAAACATATGGAAAATATGTTATCTGAAACAGATGGTTGGTTATATATGTAAATGCATATATATGTGGTTATTTACATTTTTACGAGAAAACAGTATGATACAATTACTATCAAAGTATGGAGTCAGAATAAGATACAAATTTTGGCTTTGTCATTTTTTAGAATTTGTAGCACATTCACCATGTTATTGAACTCCTCTGAGCCTCAGTTCTTTTATCTGTTAAATGAAGTCATAATTAGTAACTCTTACTTGTGCTTCAAAATAGGCCTATGTTTACTTTTTATTATTAAATGTTCCATGCCTTTATGTAATTACTCTTTTAATTATTTTCATCCACTAGCAGGAAAAATGCTTCTGTTTTCAGGTATTACATCTTGTACAATAAAACAGAGTCCATCACATTTTATATATATATATATATATATATATACACACACACACACACACATACACATATGTGTTTATATACACATGTGTGTGTATATATACACATATACATATATATGTATGTTATATGATCTGCAATCCATGTATGTATGCCCTGGATCATGGCTGAATTAATAATGTATACCTCATATGGCTAATGTATATGTGTGTGTGTATATACATATATATACACACACACATATATACGTGTGTGTATATATGTGTGTGTATATATATATATATGTATGTTATTATATGATCTGCAATCCATATATGTATGCCCCGGATCATGGCTGAATTAATAATGTATACTTCATATGGCTAATGTCTATGGAATGGTATTTAGAAAAAAAAATCATAAAGAGTATTTAAAATTTTTCCCATTTCAGATTCAAATTAATTTTGAAGGACACAAGGCAAAAATAAATGTAACCTAGAAAGAATAGTTTTTAAAGAAAACAAAAAACCCACAACACCTATTTTTTTCTTTTCAGTGTTAAAGGGTGACCTAGAAAATGGAATCCAATGATTTTTTTTTGACATAGACACTCCCAGATACTGGATTTAAGAATACAAATGGGTACAAATGTGATATATAGAAACTAATTTATTCTGTTAAGCCAGCTCAAAGAATTGAAGTTCAGTCCTGTACAAAATCATGAATTTACAAACCATCAAGAATGTGGTCATTGCAAAATGTTTTATTCATTTTTTACAATCTTTAATTTCACAACTCCTCTGTGTCAGGCAACACTCTACAGAGGGGGGATAAACAAGGTGAGTTAATTACTGCCTGTACCTGTAAAAGTGATAAAGATGGTAAATACTATGTTACATGTTTTTAACACAATTAAAAAAGAAAAAGTTGAGCTAGACATTAATTGCTTCGATGGAAACATAGGATGATGTAAATCAATAAGAAGAGATAAAACAAAATAGATTGTTATAGGTGGCATGAATAAAAAAAAGGGTTAAAAGAATGAAGGTTTATGGTAAGAGCAACTTTACATTAGATAAAGTGACCAGCTCTTTCTTTTTTTTATTTTATTATACTTTAAGTTCTGGGGTACATGTGCAGAATGTACAGGTTTTTTATATAGGTATACCTGTGCCGTGGTGGTGTGCTACATCCATCACGCTGTCATCTACATTAGGTATTTCTCCTAATGCTATTCCTCTCCTGTCCCTCAAGCCCCTTCTATCCCTCCCCCAGCCCCTAGCCCCCAAACTCCGACAGGCCCCAGTGTGTGATGTTCCCCTCCCTGTGTTGGTGTCTTCTCATTGTTCAACATCCACTTATGAGTGAGAACATGCGGTGTTTGGTTTTCTGTTCTTGTGTCAGTTTGCTGAGAATGATGCTTTCCAGATTTATCCATGTTCCTGAAAAGGACATAAACTAATCCCTTTTTACTGCTGCATAGTATTCCATGGTATATATGTGCCACATTTTCTTTATCTAGTCTATCATTGATGGGCATTTGGGTTGGTTCCAAGTCTTTGCTATTGTGAACAGTGCTACAGTAAACAAATATGTGCATGTGTCTTTATAATAGAAATATTTATAATACTTTAGATATATACCAGTAATGGAATTGCTGGGACAAATGGTATGTCTAGTTCTAGATCCCTGAGGAATCGCCACACTATCTTCCACAATGGTTGAACTATTTTACATTCCCACCAACAGTGTTAAGGTGTTCCTATTTCTCCACATCCTGTCCAGCATCTGTTGTCTCCTGATTTTTTAATGATCTCCATTCTGACTGGTGTGAGATAGTGTCTCGAAGTGGTTCTGATTTGCATCTCTCTAATGATCCGTGATGATGAGCTTTTTTTCATATGTTTTTTGGCTGCATAAATGTCTCCTTTTGAAAAATGTCTGTTTATATCTTTCACCCACTTTTTGATGGGGTTATTTTTTCTTGTAAATTTGTTTAAGTTCCTTGTAGAATCTAGATATTAGCCCTTTGTCAGATGGGTAGATTACAAATTTTTTTCCCATTCTTTTGGTTGCCAGTTCACTCTAATGATAGTTTCTTTTGCTGTGCAGAAGCTCTTCAGTTTAATTAGATACAATTTGTCTATTTTAGCTTTCGTTGTCATTGCTTTTGGTGTTTTAGTCATGAAGTCTTTGCCCATGCCTATGTCCTGAATGGTATTGCCTAGGTTTTCTTCTAGGGTTTTTATCGTGCTAGGTCTTATGTTTAAATCTTTAATTTATTTGGAGTTAATTTTAGTGTAAGGTGTCAGGAAGGGGTCCAGTTTCTGCTTTCTGTATATGTCTAGCCAGTTTTCCCAACACCATTTATTAAACAGGGAATCCTTTCCCCGTTGCTTTTGTTGGGTTTGTCAAAGATCAGATGGTTGTAGATGTGTGGCATTATTTTTGATGCCTCCGTTCTGTTCCATTGATCTATATCTTCGTTTTGGTACCAGTAACATGGTATTTTGATTACTGTAGCCTTGTAGTATAATTTGAATGCATTCTGATATTCTGGCTAGACAAAAATCCAGAAAGATGCTATGGATAATGAGAATTTGGTGGTTTCAGTGGATTAAATGGCTTTGGGTTATGTCTATGGGTTACTGGAATGCATGAGTTCAGAGAATCACTGTGGCAGGAGAGCAGGGTTTTAAAATATTTAGATTCTGCAGTTTCTGGAGACTCAATTCAACATTAACTATGTAAGTAAATAGGAGAGATGAATTATGATGAAAAGTCACTAAAATAGAGGAAGGGAGGAAGCCAGAAACTAAAGAATTCATCTGAAAAGTGAAGTCATCAACAAAACTGTCACCATTAAGGGATAGGATTACACTAATGAGAAAAGATAATCAGAAGGTAAGTGCTTTACATTGTAACATTCAAATTTACTTACATTTATCATACTATTTAAACTTGAGACCCTTTAGTAAAAGCTGGTAGCAAACATTAGGTAATATTTATGATTACAGTAAGAAACTAATTAGAGGTTGTAAGTAAATGTGTGATTACTAATAATATCACATGTAATCATTTAATTGCTAATGTTTATGAAAATGTAATAGTTGTATTGAATTTAAAAATATTCAGAGCACTCTTACATTTCCCTTAGCTGTTGAAAGAACTTAATAGATAAGAATTAGCTAAATTACTAAAACATATTTTAATAAATTTCAAGAGGTATTTTCTATAACTTCAAACTGTCTTTCATAATTCGGAAGAACTATGTGCCTCTTAGGGGAGAGGTTAACTTGAGACATCCTGTTAGAAGGGAATGAATGATAACTATTAGGCTATAACTTATTAATCATGACTTCATTCAATAACATCCTATCCTAGTTTAAAAGAGGAAAGTCCATTATTTTAGAACCAAATCTAATGAGTGGTAGGTATTTAACTGGTTTGTGAACATTATTCATCATGAAATTTCTCTCACTCCAAAGAAGACAGAGTTGAAAAGCGTTTTGCCACATTTCATATTCCTAAAAGGACATTAAATGAAGTCTTCCTTTTTCCCCATCAAATATCAAGCACTAAGTCAGTGAGATTCCAAAGGAACACACAGATAATAACTTCTCCCTACTGAAGGAGTAATAGTGAGAACAATACATTAGAAGTCAAGCTGAAATTCAAGTGTTAGTCCCTTTACTTTATATATTACCTTCAGTTGTAAACTCAAGCCACTAAATCTTAATTTCTTTTACTCTCTGTTAGTGATAACAATATTCTATCATCTTACAAGGAAACTAAAGTGAATTAAAATTAAATATTATGTACAGAGAACTAAGCACTAAGCATATTATAAAAGTTTAGTATATTGTAGTTATTGTTTTTATTGGTAATAACAAACTTTCTGGTGAGAACGATATTGTTATGCAAATCCTTTTAATGAGTATTCCATACTACAGGGTTGGAGAACAAGTCTAACTCAATAGTTTTTTATTTTGGTTTAGAAAATATAATTCATCTCTATGTCATATTGTATTGAGAGGACCCAAATAAAGCCTATTTTTATTTTTAAAAAGTCTGTATATTTGAAATAATATTGGTGTTGCTCTATTTTATCAAAAAATTTCAATTCAGAGCCTTTTTATGGTGGTTGAACTCAATAACTGAATTGAAATGGTGAGTTTTATCTATTGAAAGAAAAAATAGATCATTACCCAATGTCCTGATTGTATCCTTTGAAACTTTTTTTTCATCTGTTAGGTGATAAGCATGCCAAGTTTTACAAGTCAGAAGTAAAGTGATGATTAGACAAGACTATATAGGTGGGGTTTTCGGTTTTCTTGTGTATGTGTGTTTATTTTTACTTTTTATGTTTATCAAGAAATATGTAAAAATAAGGAAACATTTGTAAAGTCTGGCTACATAATTTTATTGTTTTGCACGTCATATTCAGACCAAATCTTAAGAATCATTCTAGTTTTAAAAGGAAGAATGTTATATACTTAAGGATATATGGCAACATAATAATACTACAATAGCCAATAGAGTCAACCTAAATAACCCAAGAAACTTAAACACGAAGAAAATCTGCCTATAAATAGGAGGTTACTTAATTACAAATGTATATTGTCAAGCACAAAATAAAAAGAGAAAGAAAGGAAGGAAGAGATGAAGGAAGGAAGGGGCGTAGGAAGGAGAGAGAGGGAGAAAAATAGGAAAAAGAGGGAGAGAAGGAAGAAAATGGATGTAGTCAGGCTTCCTACCAAGTAAGCTGAACACAGGAAAGTTTGGTATGTGATGAAAATTTTTATTTTTAAGGATGTTAAGTAAAATGTATCAGATGTCATTGTTTTGTACTAAGCTGCTGCATTAGGCCCCAACAGACCCAATCAAACCAGAATACAGTCACTCATGCTAGATTCCATGTAATCAAACTGAATTTGGAAACAGGCCTGTTTTCCCAAAAAAACAGGAGATTCACAGCAACCAATCGTAAGGGGCCCAGTCAACCTGAGCCAGTATGATAAGAAACATCTTTGCATTCACCCATACAAAGAAAGTAACTTTGAAATAAATAACTAAGATAAATATCTTAATAGATTGTTTAAAAGTAAAATAAATGTTAAAAAAAAACAGAATGAACAAAATATCAAATAAATACATAATATTATTAATTTTTCCTTTTGCTTTAGGCTTCAGTATGGCTCAACCTCAAAATTACTTACTGTGTTATTCCAAGCTCTGGCTAAAGTAAGTTTCATTAGAAGGATATTAGCTGGCTCACAGAATTGTTGGGAATTAAAAAAAAAAAAGTCAGAAAATTGATAAGAAATAAAGTTTTTAGGCTGTTGGTAAATCAATCTTACATGATTATTGTACATTTTTCCTTGGATACTTAATTACCAAACTCTGGAATGAGTATTTTTTAAAGTTCCCTGCATCTTTGAATCACTCTTCTGGATTCATGTTCTTGGAAGAACATATTATCCATAGAGCCCAGGACAGATGCTTATGTTTTAGTTATCAGAGATTAGATAGAACTAGATCTTACTTTCTGCAATCAGCCAATGGAAATTTCACTGAAATAATGAAAATATTTAGGTGTTCAATAGTAATAAAATGGTCTCTGTCTACTACATTCATTATTATCTGAAATGCTGGAATATATCAAAGTAAAAGCCCATCATTGCCAGTTGTTCAAATGGGAATATAAAAATACAGAAACAAATTAAAAGAGGTATTATAAAAGCAAGAATACCCTTTGAATTTGTCACAGATTTCTAAATTTGGTAATAACACCAACAATTTCAGTTACAACTAAAAAAAAAAATAGGAAACAAAAATATTCCTGAGTCATAGACTATTTTGGGAGATTATTGAAAATTCAAATCATTCCTGTAGTGCTCAAACTTTTGCCTACGTAGATGTGGCAAGGTGTGATACCTTTCATCACCCATCATAATGGTTACAGCTGACTTTCCTTCCGTAGAAGATAGCTGAACAACGGAAATGCTTAATATATTTATTTAAAGTTTTATGTGACAGGGAGCGTTCAGAAATGAAGACCCAAAGACCCAGGGAAAACTGTCTGTTTTTCTGCTTAGGTTTCTTAAGAATAAACAGCCATGTAGAAATATGATCAGACAAAAGAGTATAATCTAATGGTAATAGACTAAAGGGGAAGCCCAGCAAAGCTAGTCTGTTTTGATTCTTCTTGGCCTCTCTGTGTAGCATTCGTCTCAGGGATGAGGCAAGTACAGGGCAGGACCCCAGTGGGAACGAGTGCCTTCAAGAAAGAAGGAAGAAGAGAGAAAAGTGACTTTCCTAGGTTTTATGGCTTGCTTTGTGGAACAAAGAAGGGTGGGAGATAGGAGGGCGGAAGAAGTTCAGAAAGACCTTCCTTCTGAGACCTTTCCAGTCTCCTCTAGTTCAAAGTACTCAGCATCACTACGTGCCATGTTTTGGATTATCATCCTGAGTCTCAATACGTATTTGAAAAAGCAAACAAAAACATAAATTTAAAGGACTTTAGGTAATAAATTCAAATGACAATATTTTCCAACTATTATAGATATACTAAATAAGTCATTCTAGAACATGTGTGCCTATAAAGCAGATCATTAAAAAGCAACCACTTAGTAGTGCACAAACAGGTCAGAAATCATGTTCCCCAAAACAAATATACGAGACAAAATTGTCCCCCAAATAATCATTTCAAGGCACTGAGTATTGCTGAAATAGTAAGTTGAGAAGTGTTTATTCAAGAAAAACAATTAAAACTTTTTGGGATAAAAGCTGAGTCTGCAGCCTTCTTGCCTAGGCTATGCTTTTTACCCAAACTCAATTGTTTCAGTGGTTTCATGATTCCTGCTGTGAAAACCAGCAGTGCCATTGCCAGAGGGACAGACTTGATTTGGGGTTGAAAGTGAAAATTCATGGTTTGTAGCATCGTCAGTAAAAGTAATAAATATGACAGGAAATAATGGAGAAAGCTGGCCACTCTGTTACCCTAAATTAGTGTCCACTTTGATGTGCAGAGTGAAATCAGCCAAATTTTAATGGGGAGATCTGGAAATGAGAGAGCCCAAGAAATTCTAGCTATATAAGCTGCCCACACATCTCTAGCTAGGAAATTGCTTTGATGCACAGAGAAACCTGGCAGGGTCCAGTGGAAAATAAAAGTCAAAGCATATTTGAATCCTGGGTGAACTGTTAATGGCCTTTTCAGTCCACAAACAGAGCTATCAGCAGAGTATGAAAACTTCAGAGGTTCAAAGTGTTTAACTACAACCTCTCCCCAGATCACTGGCTGAACAGTAAACAATGCAAGCATAGGACACTCTTTAGGTTGCTAAGCTAAAAAAATTAAAATAATACATATAAATCAGAGCAGAAACATCAGTGGCTACAACAGAGGAACCAGATGCCTGAGACTAACACAAGCCAAGTTAATAAGAAATCATTCCAAATTTGCTATATTATAACTAATTCAATCTGAAATATTCCGGTTTCAACAAAATGCATAGAAACAATTATCAAACAAACAAAATATCCACAGGAAGATTTAACTCAGAAAAATATAGGTAATATAGACAAATTCTGAGCCAGATATTAAACATAGCAAACAAGAACTTCAAAGAAGTTATTACTACAATTCAAAAAAATTACAAGAACTTTTTAAACAATTAAAATATGATGACACATTAAATAACTTTAGTATGCGAAACTTGAAGTCTAGAGATGAAACGTACAACAAATAAAAAATCCAGTGGATGGGCTCAACAGCAGACTTCAGAGGGCAGAAGAAAGAATCATTGACTTGTAGGAAGAACAATATAAATTATCCTATCTATTTGAAGAACAGAGAGAAAAAATAATAAAGAGAAATAAGTAGAGCCTCAGAGACCCTCATCAAACATGCCAATGTGTGTATAATGGGAAGCTGTATAAATTTACTAAAAATCATTGAGCTGTGCATATATAATGGATGTATTTTTGTGGTATGAAAACTTCACCTCCACATGGGTGTCGTTTTTTTGCCTTCAATTATTTTTATTGTTTCTTCTATTAATAACATTTATATTACAGGTTGGTGCAGAATTCAATAATGTTTTTGCCGTTACTTTTAATTGCCTTTAATTACTTTTAATGGCAAAAACCGCAATGAATTTCACACCAACCTAGGATTAATTAATTTAATTTTTTATATCTATTGTCTATTTTATACTAAAGTAATATATAGAGACAATGTTGAAAAAATAGACATGATATTCATGGAATTGGTGGGGTCTGAGTTAAATATTAGAATGGCATGGGCCAGGATAATTTCTTTTCCAGAAAAAATAACTATAAGTTCCTTAACTGTAATATAAACTTTAATTTTCTGTTTCAGTAATTTTCTTTATATTGGCATATGATTCTAGAACTTCTACAGCCTTGGCTTTAGATATAACTGTTCTCAAAAATGAAACTTTATTATTTATTATTTTATTTATTTATTTATTTTTGAGATGGGGTCTCACTCTGTCACCCAGGCTGGAATGCAGTGGCACAATCTCAGCTTACTACAACCTCCACCTTCCGGGTTCAAACAACTGTCCTGCCTCAGCCTCCTGAGTAGCTGGGATTACAGGCACCCACCACCAGACATGGCCAATTTTGGTATTTTCAGTAGAGATGGCGTTTCACTATCTTGGCCAGTCTGGTCTCAAACTCCTGACCTCGTGATCCACCCACCTTGGCCTCTCAAGGTGCTGGGATTACAGGTGTGAACCACCACGCCCGGCCGAAACTTTAATTTTTGAGCAAGTATTTTTTTCAGATGAACATCAAATGAATCTCATAAGCACTTCCAGTTCTCTAGTCTTAGCCACTGGCATTTCCATCCTGCTTCATGGTAACATCTTTCAAATTAACATTTCACCATCTGCTCCTGTGCCACTCTTGTATGTTTGCTTTAAGAATACAAAATCATCTCACTTGATGATTGATGATCTTACTTATGATTTTAAACCCTTGAATGACACCTCACTGCTTTTCACATAAAGGCAAAATCCTTTCCATGTTCTGTAGGGCTGTCCCTAGCTTTCTGTCAATGCCATAACATTCTTACTCTTGATCAAATCTGCTCACTAAAGCCTTTCTGCAATTCTTGGAATTATGCCACAGGGCCTTTGCACCATCCTTTGCCCAGCACACTGTATACTATGATTTCCCCTTAGTTAATGCCTGCTCACCCCTCAGATCTCACCACAGATAACCATAATTTGTAAATTAATCATAGTTCTGCTTCATAAGATATGATAGCTGAATCAAAGCAACTTTAAGAAAACTGCAGTTGTATTATAATAGTAGTTACTATGATTGGCTTAGTATTTCAATATGTCCAGACCTCAAGTCAACAGCACTTAGTTTCCCTTGGTTTAACTCTCAATGTAACAAAATAGCTTTCGCGACACAGCATCACATCTTTTTATAGTGGAGATTAAAATATTTCTTTATAAAACTTCTAGCATCCAACTCCTTTCACCTCATTCAACAGAATTCAACAAATGAATACACTGAAATGCAAGTGAGGTGACAAATTAATTTCTGGTAAAGAATATGTGTCATCTAATTGAGTATTTTGTTAGAACAAGTTCACGTTCTCCTAGGAAAGAAGGAAGAAATAGTTATGAGTTGAGAAATAACCGTATCATATGCCCAATAGATGGGCAACCATGTCTGCCATCGTTGACCAGCATACATCTGTTTTCATAATAAGTTAAGTTCTGTATGTCTTTCTCATGAGACTTCAAGCTCTATGAGGTCAGGAACTTTGGATGAGTTGCTCTCTATTATTTCCCCAGTGAAAACACAATGAAATGTAAGTGATTTTCTAAATATAGTCATTGTGAAAATTCAAATTCCACACAAGGATGTCAATAGACATGAAAAAGAACGTGCTGACTCACTCAATTGTTCTTTCCTGAGGGTGCTCCCAGAGTGAAGAGTTGTAAATGTCAGGAGACATTTTCAATGATCAAAGTAGAGGGAGAGATGCTACTAGCATCCAGAGGATAGGAGAACAGCAATGCTTCTAAACATACTGCAATGCACAGGCAGCCCCTGCTCGAAGACTAGCCTCATCCAAACTTACATGACATTGGATCTCTGCCAACAATATCAAGGTTAAGAATGCCTAGCTTAAAGTCATCACACTTTATTTGTAATGTTTTAGAAAAATTAAAAAGCAGCTTCAGCAACCACTTTTTAAATTTTACCTTCCAATTGTTTCCCTCCATCGAGTCTGACTGGCACTCGACCAAGCGACGGATGAAAAAATGTACTGACACAGGCTTGCCAGTCAGTGCGACCAAGGGAACTTTGCTAATGTCAGCAGCAGCCCCCATAAACCAGTGCTGTTCACATTTATTTAGTACAGATTAAATGTCAAGGGTCTCAAGTAAACATCATTAGATGGTAATAAACATTGCTGACCCCCCAAGTAGAGAGCAGTCATGCGCCCAGAGAAGCTCAAAGATGGGTCTTAGGACCACATGATTAACAAGCTATTTAGACAAACTCCTCTACATTCCCCTGTATCTACTCCTAGCTATTAGCCAAAGGTAAGAGAAGATTAGGCTGCCTTTAGCCATAACCTTCTCCTGAGGCTTTTGCAAAATCTTCCTGCCTTCCAAGAAGGTTTGTGTCTTTCTGTAATTTTTCCACCATTCTGACCAATCTCCTTTCTCTCTCCCTTTTCTGTTTTTTTTTCTTTTTTTTTTGCATGAGGTTTTGTTGATTAAAGAGTACAGATATGTGTAACAGCAGTTTGTTAGGCACAGCAGTTATAAGTTGTGCTCTGGTTTTGCATCCTAGAATTGGTAAGTAACATAAGACAAACACGAGTATAATCAGTAACATTTTCCCATCAAGGAGTGACATGTAGTGTTACTTGGCACCTCAGTTTAATGTGTGCTATTAAAGGACTCAACTCGGGGTATGTTAATCCTTTCTAGCCATGCAGTTACATAGTTAGAGGCTGGGAAGGGAGTGTCTGCCTAAGTAACAAGTGGGAAAACAAGCAGATTTAGAAGATGGGCTTAATAGAGTGTAGCATGTACAGGTAGCAGGCAAAGTCAGAAAATAAGACAGGAACAAATTATCTAGAGTGAATGTTGTCTATGTCCAGAGCAGGATTTGCCCAGCCTCCTGAATTTCCTTCTTCAGCATCCCCCAGGTAATGTCTGGGGCTTGTTCCATTCAAGGAAGTCGAATTTTCCAGGTCTGTGGGTCCTTCAGAGTAATTTTTTTTTCTCCAGTACCAGGTTGAGTCCTAGCCATGTGATGGTATGTTTTGATGCTTCGGGCTGGAATCCAGAGAGGAACTGAGGGGGTGTGAACACAAGCATATTCTCTTCCCCATGTTAGCAAATTATTTGAACCACACTATTCATTACTATTTACATCTTTCCATAAGACTTCATGTTTTATGTTTTGAGAGGGTTTAGCAAAGTGCTTTTCTGTAGCTGATTGAAATTTATCATCTGTATTTAAGAAATTAAGGGTAAATAAGTCTTGTGCTAGTAGTGTTACAGGGTTCTTACTCATACCCACCCCCCTTTATTTTTTTGTTTTCTGAGCATATTTTTAAGGGTGGAGTGGGCACCTTCTACTATGGCCTGTCCTTAGTGGTTATGTGGGATACCTGTGGAATGTTGGACATTCCATGGGTTTGACAAAATTGTTGAAATTGTGACCTGGCATAAGCTGGACCATTATCAACTTAGTTTTCCTGGGCCACCCCATAAACACAAAAGTTAAAAGATTTTTAATGACATATCAAGCAAACTCTCCAGGTAGAGCATGTGCACTAATTAGGTGAGTGTTGGTATCAATGGATACGTGTACATATCAAATTCAAGAATGTGTGTAACATTATTTGCCATAACTGATTAGGTTCTAGTCCTCTAGGATTATCACCTGTTGAAGAAGGGGACATGCCTGTGAGCTGGCAATCTGGGCATTATAGGATAATTATTTAGCTAGTCTTTAGGTAAGCTGAAATTGTTTAGTTAAGTTTCTCCAATTTTGATGGAAAAATTGATGTGATTGGGTGGCTTGGTCAAGCAGTGACATCATAACTTGCAGATCTGCTTGATCATTGCCATGAGTCAGTGGACCAGGCAGTGAGCTGTGGGCTCAAGTATGTGTGATAAAAATAGGATGTGTACATTGATCCAACAATTGCTGAATTCGAAGAAAAAGTGCACACAGTGTAGGCTCTAGAGTAGATTTAATGAGGGCTGTCTCTAGGTTCTGCAATAAACAGAGTAAACAGAGTCACTAACAATATTGGTGGGCTGAGGGAAAATTTGTCCAGGGCCAATACTAGAGATCCAACCTCAGCTCTCTGATTGCTGCTAAATTTGGATCCAATAAGGAAATTCTGTGGCCCCCTCCAGATCTCTGCTTTTCCATTCTTACCAGAACCACCAGTAAACAGTGTTAAAATGTTAGGTATGGGGAAGTAAACTACTTTTGTAAGCATGATTACAGGAGTAGTAGATAAGAACTGAAGCACTTTGTCAGCAGGAGGGGTGTCTTCTAAATGGCCTGCATAATCACAGAGTGCAATCTGAAGATCTAAAGAGAGGGGCAAAACTCCTTTGAATTGCTTTTTACTCAAAAGAATTCTTAGGATATCAGGGTCATATCCTAGCAACTGATGGCATTGTCTGTGGTTTGTATAGATGACTTTACTAACTAGCTGAATATAGGAAGATAGTGTTTTAGTCTTGGTATGTGAGCAAAAAAAACCATTCTAGAAAGGTTAGTTCTGGAGCCATTTGTCCTTTTAATCCTGTTGGGGAATAGTTAGTGGAAAAGATAAACAATTGAACTGAATATCCTGAGGCTATGTGATCTAGTTGCCTCTGAGAGGTAGCTAGCTCTATTTTCTCAATTTCCCTTTTTGCTGTGGGTTAAATACCTGGGAGAATCAAGGGAAGCATGGCCTTTTAAGATAGAAAACAGGCTTTGTAACTTACCAGTACTTATGCTTGATAAGGTGGGGTGAAGCAAGTTAATATCACCCAGTAATTTTTAATAATCTTTTAACATATGGAAGTTTCTAGTATTTAAACTTTTGAGGTCTTACTGATAGGGAAGATAGCATGTATCCAAGATGTTTCCAAGGAGAGAACATTAATACTTTTTTAGGTGCTATGAATAAACCTCTCAACTGTGTATTCCTCTGTCCAGAGGAATATAAACTTAAGAGTACTGGCTCTGTTTGGACTGCTAATAAAATATTATCCATAAAATGAATGATCTTGCAATTAGTAAATTCTTTTCTACTGGAAAGCAAAGCCTGATTTGCATGATACTGACACATGGTAGAACGCTTAAGCATTCCTTGAGGAAGCACTTTCCAGTGAAATCGGCAAGCTGGCCCTTCATTATTGAAAGCTGGTATTGTAAACGCAAAATTTTCTCTGTCCTGTTCCACAAGGGGAATAGTATAAAAACAGTCTTTTAAGTCAATAACGATAATAGGCCAATTTTGAGGGATTGCTGTTGGGGAGGGGAGGAATAACAGTGGCTGTTATTAGAAAAGAGTTTGCTGTTCACATGATTCATCAAATTCTGCCCTCCAGAAAAGGTGATGACTAGCATGCAAAGTTGTTTCAGCTAGCACTGACCAGTCTTATGAGCTCATATGGAAGGTGTTTGTGATGGCCTCAATTAATCCTTTTGTAAATGGACTAGTGGCTCCATTTTCTCTAATGCTTTTTCTTATCTCTTTACAAGCATGTATCTGATTTCCTTGTTAATCTTGAATCACAGAGAGGCCAAGAGTTCCCCTTCTAATGCCACTTGCCTAAGTCAGGGTCTCATAGCTGTAGTGTCTCCCCTGTCCTTTTTCCAATTTATTACAGAAGGGGGCTCAGGCAAAATCTCTGTTTCCTCTTTGGAATTCTTACCCGGTAATTACTGAGTTGAGGCAGGTGGTAAGGTAGTTGATGGTTCCTCTTCCCTTCCCTTTTTGGCTCATCTATGTAGACCAGAACCATAGCAGCCCTAACTAAGGCCTGTAACATTAGAGATGTTACTGAGACCCATTGCCCTAGTGCATGATGTTGTTTAAGAATTTTCCTCACTTGTTCCTAGAGCTCTACATCTAGCATGCCTTCTGATGGGAGCCATGGGCTTTGGGAAACAACAGTTTGCATTAGACCCTTTAATTGAGCCTGTGAAACTGAGGCTCCTCTAGCTTTCAGCAGCTGTTTCAATATTTTTATATACCATTTCTGTTGTGCTGGTAACTGTTGTCCCATGATGAAACCATAGTCTAAACAATTCCCTTGAACTTGGAAATCCTGAGAGGGCACCAATGATTTACTGACTTACTGACTTATTGACTTACTGACTTACCAATTTCACATTCTTTCACCTTTGTTTTTGAGGGTTCCATTGCGATCCCACCACAGTGTCTTCACACAGAGGCACCAACTGTCAAGGAGTCTGACCAGCAGACTCAACCGTGCGATGGATGAAAAATGTACACTGACACAGGCTTGCCAGTCAGCGTGGCCAAGGGACTTCTGCTAAAGCCAGAAGTGGCCCCCATAAACCAGTGATGTTCACATTTATTTGGTACAGATTAAATGTCAAAGGTGTCAACTAAACCCCATTAGAGGGTAATTAACATTGCCAACCCCCAGAGTAGCAAGCAGTCATGCACCCACAGAAGATCAAAGATCAGTCTTAGGACCACATGAGTAAACAAGCTATTTAGATAAACTGTTTACATTCCCAGTATCTACTCCTAGCTGTTAGCTCAAGGTCAGAGAATATTAGGCTGCCTTCAGCAATAACCTCCTCCTGAGGTTTTGCAAAATCTTATAGCCTTCCAAGAAGGTTTGCGTCTTTCAGTAATTTTTCCACCATTCTGACCGATCTCTAACATCCCTCCCCATTACTTTTGGTTGTGAAGAAAAAAATTATAAAATATATATTGTGTGCAAAAAGACAAAAAATATTACTAGATCATTTCTCCTGATTGAGGTTGGAAAGTTCAGGACCAACACTTCCAACATGGATCAGACAGGTATTTATGCAAGAGATATTTCATGAGATGGCAAACACTTTCTCATGTCTTCTTGCTGGCGTTTAGGAACTCATGTTCAAGGCAAAGTGAGCACATTTTCTATCTGTAGAAAGCATGCGCGAGTCCTATTTTCTATCTAAAGAATTATAAATTTAAAAGAAAGAGCACAATTAAGAATAGTATTTTTGTGTCCTAAGAACCTTTAATTTATAAATTATAATTAATGTTTGTTCATCATCATATTTATCAGTAACAATGAACAAGAATATACCATTTCCAGGAAATCTTAGGATGGAGGACCCTGTAAGACTGAAGCCTTGCCAGAAATATCCATGGAATATTTCTTAAGTGATAATTTCAGGAATCCTAAATAGCTTTCCTGCTTGTATTATTTAGCTATGACTGCCTTAACAATCACAACTGCGTGGCTTAAAAAAAGACAAATGTATTATTTGACCATTCTATTGGTCAAAAGCCTGAAATCAAGATAATTAGCAGAACTGCAACATCCCCAGAGGTTCTAGGGAGGAATCCTTCTTTGTTTTTTCCAGCTTCTGGTGCCATCAACATTTCTTGGTTTGTGGCCCTGTGAGTCCAATCTCTGCTTCTGTCTTTATACCACCTTCTCCTCCATGTGTCAGTTCTCTGTATTCCTCTCTTATAAGGATACTTATTGGAATTAGGGGATCCAGGATGAACTTATCTACCCTGAGGATCCAGGATGAACTTATCTCAAGATGATTAACTTAACTACATCTATAAATGCTTTTTTTCCAAATAAGAAGACATTCACAGATTCCAGATATCTTCTGGAGAGTTATTTTTTACTTTTCCATATTAATTATAGATCATTTCAGGTTTTGCTTTCATTTTTAATATTTTTGAAAGATTCTGTATTTCAGTCACTTCACTGTTGAGATTCACTCAGGGTGGCTATGACTCACTTCACCTTAGCAAAGATAATACTAATTTATAATATGGCTTATATTTATAGGTCTCTACTATTGGTTGTATTGCTGTAGGGATGTTTTCTCCTCTGATATGCAGCTGGCACAAGTCATTCATTTTCTAGTAATGTCAACTGTATTGTTTGTTTTTTGCGGGGGTTGGTTTGTTTGCTTTGAGACAGAGTCTAACCTGCTCTGTTGCTCAGGATGTAGTGCAGTGGCACATCTTGGCTCACTGCAGCCTCTGCCTCCCGGGTTCAAGCAATTCTCCTATCTCAGCCTCCTTAGGAGCTGGAATTACAGGTGCCTGCCATGACACATACATAATTTTTGTATTTTTAGCAGAGACAGGGTTTCCCCATGTTGGCCAGACTGGTCTGAAACTCCTGACCTCAAGCAATCCACCTGCCTCGGCCTCCCAAAGTGTATTATTTGTTTATAATGACAGTATTACATAGAGTATAAGAATCTAATCTATATCACTCTTTTCTTATGCTAAAACCTACTGTGTAGTCATACCCATCATAGCAGGTGGGCTATTCCATAAATGTTCTCTGTTATTCCAATTTATCTTAGAGTTAAAAACTTAAATATTTTTCAAAAATATTTCCAAATATGTCTTCTAGGTCTCTCATAAAATGTAAAATAGTAAGGTGATTTAAAACATGGTTAGATTTTGTAATTGCCCAAAAGAAAGAAAATAAATATTTTCTTGTAGTCTGAAATATATGAAGCAGTGGGAACACTTTTAATTAATCTTATTACAAGATAGAATAGAAATAAAAAAAAGAAAATCAAGTAAGTTATACTTGCACTTACTTTTTTGAAACCAAACTTTATTAAACTTTAATAAACATAAAAATAAAAAAATGCACATACACATAGAATCTTCAGACTATAGATTTTTCAGGGACAAGTAATAAGAAAGGTTAATTTGAGTTGCATATGCAAGACAGCACCTATAAAAGCCAAAAGTAGTTTGTTCTGGTTTATTAGCTTCCAACCAGATATTTTTATACAAAAGGGTACATTTTTAAATAACTGTGAAGGAGTTATGTGCAAAAATTCTGTTCATGTATAACAGGATTTGTGCTAATACCTCCTACACACTACTTTTAAAACACACCCCCTCTCTCTTCTAGAGATTGTTGTCAAAACAGGGACTGTGACTTGGAAAGAAATGGATATTTATATATAAAAAAGACTCTTTGTTACCAACAAAAACCTTAATACAACTGATCATTTAAAATAAATTGAAAGATATGGAAATTTGTACACGTATATAGGTATATGTACAAATATGTTTATGTAAGATATATATATATATATATGATTGCCTTAAAAAATAAACAAAAACCTAAAAGTAACTGAAGATCTCAGACTTAATGAAATGTTAAAAATATATTATTTTTAATACAATTTTCTGTTTATAGCTCCTGTTTTTCTAAATCCCTTTATGATATATTGGAAATAATTTTGATTTATAGTATTTAAGAATACTGGTACAATAAGCTGAATATCGGTCTGATCAACAAGAAGAAACTATATACATTACTATATACCTCGGCACTTCTTTTTACAAAACAATAATGATGTCAGGAGCAATATTTTTGTTGAAGAGCCTCTGGTCAAAAGCAAACGCCATTTGATAGCTAAATCTAAGGAGGAGGCGGGAAGTAAAGGAAGACAAATGAGAGGAAATAAGTATTTGATTGTGGCTGAAAGACTGGAGCACATGAAACCGTGCAGATTAGCAAACCAAAGGTGCCAGCTTTCCTTCTGAGCTGTAATTTCCTGAGAACAAATAGGCATTAACTGGGTACCCTCAATTCACAATGCCTACTAATTGCCAGTGATAAAAGTAAGCCTCCTGCTTCTAATCCTGAAACCTCCCACTTTGTTTCTGTGAATACTATTTGTGAATTTGCTCCTTCTATTTCTCCTATGATAAAGCAGGCCTGGAAATAGCATAACTGTTTTGTATGCATCTATATTTAAAATTAGATCTAATCAAAACAACAAATGCCTTTAAAAAAACTTCTGTAAGTGTAAAACTTATTTACATTTAACTTGTTGACCAGTCATTTAAAATTAGGCACCCATAAAGAGACTTTGATTTAAAAAACTATGATTAAACACCTGAGGAGATGCCAACTAATCCAGTATCAATGCTTAATATTTTGCAAAACAAAGACACCTCATAGTTTCCAATGGGATTTGAAAATAACTGATTTAGAAAGAGGAATTAAATAACCATATGAAACTGTTCCATTATGTTTTAGGATTATGTGTTTATTGCTTGTTAATATTAAAGAATATAATTTATATGAGTTAATATACTTGTTTATGGCAACAAAATCTGAAGCTAAATTTAAAAAAAAACTAACAAAAATGACAATTTAAAAATCCTTTATATGTACTCTAAAACTCTTTAGTAGTTGCTACTGCTAAGAATGTTTTTACATTCAGGACTTTGTAGAGAGAGCAAACTCTGTACTCTCATTGAGTGATGAGGAAGACTGGAATATGTCACCCCAAGATATGTCTCCTTGGCATGAGGATTGTTTTGAACCAAAATAAATTGAGAAGAAGCATATGCAGGAAGGCTCTTGGCCCTCTATCCGTTTGCTTAAGAGCCGGCCATAGAATAACAATGACAAAAAGTGTCACCCCCACCTTGCACAAAGAAAGGCATAGGATAATCTCTGAAGACAAGTTTAAACCTTTATCAGCCTAGAGAACACATCAGTGGAATCTACCTAATGAGATTTGCCAATTTATATGCCATTTGTTTGCCTGCTCCGTTTGCCAACCCTAGAGACTTAAAGCTCTTATTTTTTTTTGTCTTGTCTTTGCCACTTGTCACTGTAAACTGAAATGTAAAGCCACCTCTCTGAGAATTACTCATTCCCTGGTTATTTTCCATGTACATTACATGAAACACAGGTGTTAATAATCTTCTGTTCTTTTGTTAATCCATCTTTTGTCACAGGGGTACATTGTATCTAAGAATTTATGAGGGTTGAGAAAAAATTATCTGTCCTCTCCTGCAGTGAAAACTTGCATTGTTCCTTTTTTGCACTTTTCTTCTTTATTCCCTCATAACTCAGAGATTCCTTTTTTAGCCTCTGATTAATATATTGCAATATCTTGGTGGTTTCTTTTCCAAATTGCCATGTAATTGTTGAATGCTGGCTCACCAAACATCATCAATAGATCCTGTTGATAAGATAAAGCTGAGCTTATTGCTTACAAAGATAAAGGAGAACACCACCTCTGGGAAGCTTTGGCAGTGTCTGGAAGGGAGAAAGACAAGATTTGAATTTATCGAAAGGTGGAAGTTTGGCTTAAGGAGGATCTCTCAATGGGAAGAGGAGGGTGGATTTGATTGGGCAGCCAATGCAGTAAGCTGTGATCAACAACCGGGATCAGTCAAAACTGCAAGACAAGTATTTTGAGGTGAGAGATTCAAAAGATTTTAGGGCATGACCTGTCTGATCATGCATTTGTCTGCTGAATAAAGACAAGGTTCATACATTTGGAAAGGGGAGCTTTATTTCTCATGAAGAGTTGCAGCCTGAAGGGTGGCCATTCTGATAGGTATAACCTCTGGGTAGAAGCCAGAAACAGGCACTTCAGGCATGGAGGGAATGAGGCGGGAATTGATGCTGAATGGCATGGTCGAGTATACACATTCAATAATCTACAGGAAGAAGGTCATTAGTGAAAGGAGAAACACACACATGTGCAATTGAGCTGTACTCCCTTTTCAGGGGTCAAATGGCAGCTTTAGCATGATCCAAAAGTGGAATTTTCAACCCTGTGAAATCAAAAGTTAAAGCAGAGGACATGAAGGTACTCTGTGCCCATCCTCCACAGTCTGGCCAGAACTACTCCATGGTCAGTGGTTCTTTATCAGGATGGAATGTGGGTCAGCTGTGTCAAAACTGCAAAATTAAAGGGGCAGCATCAGTGGTGGAGTGAGTCTTTTCAAAGGGGTGGTTTCTGTTTAACTCTTAGGAAAGAAAGCCTAGTGGTGGTTGGTGAGGTAAAGGGTATAATGAAGCATGTCAGGAATTCAATTTTCTATGTTTTTCTGAGATCCCGTTGGCCAAGAGGGAGTCCATTTAGTTATTGGGGGGCTTAGAATTTTATTTTTATTTCTGAGTTTCCACTAAAAAGTGGAGGAAGCATTCTTTAAGTTCCTGTAAAGAACAATTACAGAAGTTAATATTATATGTGATTTTTGATTTGTTTCTTCTGTTTATGTTTTTCTAATTTTTAATTTTTTATTTTAATAGTTTTTGGGGTACAGGTGGTTTATAGTTACATGGATAAATTCTTTAGTCGTGATTTCTGCTATTTTAGTGCACCTGCCACTTCAGCATTGTACATAGTACCCAATAGGTAGTCTTTTATTCCTTACTCTCCTTTCATTGTTTCCCCCCGAGTTCCTAAAGTCTGTTGTATTATTCTTATGCCCTTGCATCCTCATAGCTTTGCTTCCACCTATAAGTGAGAACATATGATATTTGATTTTCTCACTCCTGAGTTACTTCACTTAGAATGATGTATTCCACCTCAATCCAAGTTGCTAAACAATTTTTTTTTTTTATGGCTCAGTAGTATTTCATGGTATATATAGACCATACTTTCACTATCCACTTGTTGGTTTATGGGCACTTCAATATATGGTTTCATATCTTCCCAGTTGCAAATTGTGCTGCTATAAACATATGTGTGCATATGTCTTTTTCATATAATGATTTTTTTTCCTTTGAATAGATACCTAGTAGTGGGATTGCTGGATTGAATAGTAGATCTACTTCTAGATTATTAAGGAATCTCCATACTGTTTTCCATAGTGGCTATATTTAATTTACATTCCCACCAGAAGTGCAGATGTGATCCCTTTTCACCACATCCATGCCAACATCTATTGGTCTTTGACTTTTAATTATGGCCATTCCTGTGGAGAAAGATGATATCTCATTGTGGTTTTAATTTGCATTTCCCTGATGATTAGTAATGCTAAGCATTTTTTCATATGTTTGTTGGTTGTATACATTCTTTTGAGAAATGTCTATTAATGTTCTTTGCTCACTTTGATGGGGTTGTTTTTTCTTGCTGATCTTAGTTCCTTGTAGATTATTCATATTAGTTCTTTGATATCTTTGATCAAAAGGTCCTGGTGATCACTATTCTACTTTCTTCTTCTATGAGTTCAACATTTTCCTATTTCTATAAGTTCGTTTTTTTTAAATTCCACATAAAAATCAAATCACGTATTTATCTTTCTGTGCCTGGCTTATTTCATTCAGCATAATGCCTTCCAGTTTTATTTATATTGTTGCAAATGACAGAATTTCCTTCTATTTTATGGGCAAATAGTATTGTCTATATACACACACACATTTTTTAATCCATTTATCTGTTGATGGACACTTACCTTAATTTCAGGTTTTGGCTATTGTGAATAGTGCTGCAAGAAGTAATGGAGTGCAGATAACTCTTCAAGACACTGATTCCATTTTCTTTACCTTTTGCTTTTAAGATAATGTCTAACTCACCAAGGCTAGAGTGTGGTCGCGTAATCACAGATCACTGCAGCCTTTACGTTCCTGGCTCAGGTGATTCTCCCACCTCAGCCTTCTTAGTAGCTGAGACTACAGGCACATACCACCTAGCTCACCTAATTTATTTGTAGAGACAGGGTTTCACCATGTTGTCTAAGCTGATGGGCTCAAGAGATCCACTGGCCTCAGCCTCCCAAAGTACTGGTATTACAGGTGTGAGTCACCACACCTGGCCACTGATTCTATTTTCTTTGGATATATATTCAGAAGTGAAATTACTGAATCACATGGTGTTTCTCTTTTTCATTTTTTGAGGAACCTCCATACTGTTTTCTATAATGGCTGTACTAATTTACATTTCCGCCAGCAGTGTACAAGGGCTCATTTTGTGCTACATCCTCAACAAAAGTTACTATTTTTCAACTTTTTAAATAAAAGCTATTATGGCAGGTGTGAGATTAACTCTCATTGTGGTTTTAATGTGCACTTTCCTGATGATTAATTACTTTCAATATTTTTTTTCATAAATGTATAGGACATTTGTATTTTTTCTTTAAAAATGTTTATTCAGGTCCTTTGCCTATTCAAAAAACTGGGTTGTTTTCTTACTATTGAGTTATTCAAGTTCCTTATCTATTTGCTTGTTAACCCCTTATCAGATATATGGTTTGCAAATATCTTCTTCCATTTGAATCAATTTCTCCCAATCAATTGTGTTCGATTGATTGCAGTCTTCTCAACAATGGAATATACATATGCAGAAAAATGAAATTAGTACCTTATCTCATACCATTTGCAAATATCAACTCAAAATAGATTAAAGACAATGTACAACCTGCAACAATAAAACCACTGAAAGAAAACATGGAGAAAAAAAGCTTCGTGATATTATCTGGCAATGATTTTCTGGATATGACCCTAAAAACACAACTAAAAGCAAAAATAGACAAGTGGGTTACATCAATATCAAAAGCTTCTGCACAGCAAAAGCAACAATCAATAGAGTGAACAGACAATCTATAACGTTATTTTTATAATTTGTTTTACTTTGTTTTTATTTCAGTAACATTTTGGTTTCTTTGTTGTATTAGTTCCTTCTCACATTGCTAATAAAGACATACCAGAGACTGGCTAATTTATAAAGGAAAGAGGTTTAATTATTCACAGTTTAGCATGACTGGGGGGCCTCAGGAAACTTAAAATAATGGCAGAAGGGGAAGCAAACATGTCCTTCTTTACATGGCAGCAGCAAGGAGAAGTGCCAAGCAAAAGGGGAAAAGCCCATAATAAAACCATCAGATTTCATGAGAACTCACTCAGGATCATGAGAACAGTGTAAGGGTAACTGCCCCCATCATCCAATTACCTCCCACCAGGTCCCTCACACGACATGTGGGGATTATGGGAAGTATAACTCAAGATGAGATTTGGGTAGTGACATAGCCAAGTCAAATCATTTGGTTTCTTGTTTTGTGATTACTCTGACATGTTGCTTTTACATTTTAACCCTATAAACAAATATGCAATAAACTATTTCATCATTGTGCTTGTATGCTCGTATACATTTGTTTTTATATAGTATGTCATTGTTATATAAAATGTATGCATAGAGGAGTATGTTGGATAGGTTTAAGAGATGTGGCTTTTAAATTTTAGTGGGTTTTGCTAGATTGTTTTCCCAGAAAGCTCTACAACTTTATATTATCATCAGTGGTTGAGAAAATAATTTTTTACCCATATTAACACTGGATTTTTAATACTGAAAAAACAATAACAACAACAAACTGAAATCACCTTATTGGTAGTAATATGGTTTGCATCTGTGTGCCCGCCGGAATTGTAATCCCCACTGTTGGAGGTGGGGCCTGGTGGGAGGTGATTGGATCATGGAGGCAGAATTCTCATGAATGGTTAGCACCATCTCTTTGGTACTGTTTTTGTGATAGTGAATGCGTAAGTTATCATGAGATCTGGTTGCTTCAAAGTGTGTTGCATCTCCCCATCTTCTTCCTCCTACTTGAGTAATGTAACATGTACCTGCTTCCCCTTTGCCTTCTGTATGATTGTAAATTTTCTGAGACCTCCCCAGAAGCTTTTTAGAATCTGTACTCAAGTCAGTTTGTTAGGATCTTTCAATTTCAAATCAATTAGTGATGATTGAAAAAATCTACTTGAATTTCATGTATTACATGGACCAAAAATCCTTGGGCCCTCTGTTCTTACTTGGTGGGAAGCTTTTTTACCCCCCAAATTCTCTCCAGGTACTAGAGTTACAATCTCCCAACCCTATGGACCAGGGATAATTTGGTCCAGTAGTACTGTTGCGTGTTTTGTTGTCCAAGGATCTTCAAAACCACATGCTTCACTTTCCTGAGGAGGATTGTAAAGATTACAGTACTTCCATCAGTTAATTCTCTAATGTCAATAAACTACACTCCACTTCCACTCTGAGATTTCTTTGGCTATTAATTTAAACTGTTATTCTAACAAAATTTAAAACTGAACACACACAAAATTTGCAAATCATAAACTAATGAACTAATAGCTATGACCCATCAAAGATCTATTTAAATGTTTTTTATAAACTATGTAAATTTCAGTAAACACGAATTATCAGAGAAAAGAGAAAAAAGATATATCCTTGTACAAATAATCTACTGTCAGTAATTTTAAATCTTTAATATGGTACTGCGTGGTCCATTCTTTCTTTGAAGTTTGAGTCAATTGTAAATCTTAAAGTACTTTGCCAATCAATTGTCTACTGTCATTCAGTTACGTATCTATAAATTATATATATATATATAGCTATATAATATATATGCATATATCCATTTGCATGTATATTAAACTATGTTTTATATGGATATCTGCAACTCAAACTCATCCCATTGTCAGTCATTCCAGCTTTCTTCCCTTTTTGTCTGTGACCTCCCACTCCAACAGGGAAAATATGCTTTTCATCATAGGACTCCATTTACCTCACTACCGCTGTATATATGTGTAGTGATATCAGAGGTCACATAGACTTTCCCTAATGGTTTGTACTTCCGGATATTTTGCAGTTTTGCAGCTAGCATTTGAATTAAAATATATATTGAGTTATTTTTGTTTAAGGTGTAAGGTGTGTCTTTAAGGCTTTTTCCTTTTTTTGTTTTTTAACCTATATTCATTCATTTGTTCTAGCACCATTTGTTGAAAAGAGAAGGCTATAATTTCATCATTGAAAAGTTTTTTTTTTCAATTTTGTCATAAGTAATTGAGTATATGTCAGTGAGTTTATTTCTAAGTTTCTGTTTCTGCCCTTGATCGATGTATCTGTTCCTTTGCTAATCCTATACTGTCTTGATTACCATAACTTTATTAAGTCTTGAAATGAGAAAGTACACGTTATCCAACTTTGTTCTTTAGTATTGTGATGGCTACTATAGTTTATGCCATCCCATAAAAATTTTCAAACCATGTAATTGATATCTGTAAAATAGCTTGCTGATAATTTATTTAGGATTTTATCAAATCAATACATAAATTTGGGAATAATTGACAGTTGCATAATATTGAGTCTTTCAATCCATGAACATAGAATATCTTTTCATTTATTTGTTTGATTTTAATTAGTTTTTTGTTTTCTACCTGTATATCATGTATTTATTTTGTTAGTTTTATACCTAAGTATGGAGGGGGTGATTACTGACAGAGGTATTGCCAATTTAATCCTTATATCCTGCAATCATTCTATATTTGCTATTAGTTGCAAAAGTTTTTGTTTTGTTTTGGTAGATTTTTGTGTTTTTGTCTACAGAGGCAATTAATGCAAGTGAGTGAGAATACAGACATTTTAATTTCTTCGTTTCTAATCGGAATCCCTTGTGGTGGTCTTTTTGTTTTTTGTTTGTTTGTTTGTTTGTTTTTGTTTTTGTCACATTGCCATAGCACATAATTCAAGTGTAATGTTAGATGGGCGTGGTAAGAAAAGATCATTGCTTTATTCTGATTTTAGGATAAAAGTATCACATTTCCCATCATTAAGTATGAATAGGTTTTTATATATTGTTGTTTTCAAGATAAGGAACTATTCGTATCTGTATTAGTTTCCTAAGGATGGTATGACAAATTACCACAAACAGAGTGGCTTTACATGACAGAAATGTAGTCTCTCAAGTTCTGGAGGATAGAGGTTCAAAATCAAGGTGTCAATAGAACAACACTCCCTCTGAAGGCTCTAGGAAAAAATCTTTCTTTACCTCCTGCTGGCTTCTGGTGATTTCTTCTTATCAGTCTTGCTCAACATTGTACTCTAAAGATGATCTAGAAGTATCTTGTTAGAGATAGACCGCTATGGGACTATGTAATTGTCCAAAAGGGAAGCTGGGACAGGTGCTGGCCACTATGGGCTGCTGTACTTACACACTGCAAGAGATGGTTGCTGGAAAACCTGCCTGTGCTGCTTGAACAGGCCATTTTCAAAGGCACACACACTCCAGGAGGTGGAGGCTGGAGAAGTTGCATACACTGTAGCCACTTGGCACTGAAGAAGCTCTGTGTGGTACGAGAGTCAGGTGCTGGGCAGATACAAGCACTGAAGGAGCTAGATGCTGCTGGGGTACTAGAGAAGCTGATAAAACACACCAAAACCAGGAAGAACTCTCTTGTTTGTGCAACATCTCTTCTGTACCTTTTACAAATAAAGCATGACACTATGCAAACTACAAAAATAAGTAAAGAATCCGCTGAATTTTCTTACAGCAGGCAATGAGGGTGAATTTGCAGAATAGAGGGAATTTTTTTTATGACTTAATGTTGTCTTTCTTTCTTGCTTTTTTTTTTTTTTTTTTTTTTTTTTTGAGACAGTATCTCACTGTGTTGTGCAGGGTAGAGTTGAAGAGGCACAATTCTAGCTTACTGCAGCCTCAAACTCCTGGGCTCAAGTAATATTCCCGTCTCAGCCTTCCAAAGTGCTAGGATTACAGGTATGAACCACTACACCTGGTCCATTTGTCTTAAAAATAAAATGAAGTACAAAGTTACCTAGTTACCTCTCAAGTTTTCTTTCTATTCTGTGTTTTAAAGTAATGTGGTCTTGCAATAGCAGCATGAGAAAATAGAGTAAGAGCACTCTTTTCTTTCTTCCTTTCCCTCTCTCAGAATAAGTGAGAAAAACATGCGTGGAATATAGCTTCATAATCCATTTTCATTCTGTTTCTATCTTCCAATGCAATAATATAATATTTAGATCTTGGGTTTTTAGTTTATTATATGCAACCAGGAATAAAATGCTATTGTAATATAGCACTTGAATAATTTAAAAATGTGCTACTAAGTTTGTATAGCCTGAGTCTGCTAATATATAGTACCTGAAATTTGGTACTTAAAGTAGAATGATGATTTTTAATAATTGCATACTATAATCTCTTTACCAACCTTGTGCCAAATCAGATTTAGCACCCCTGTTGAAAAATAAAGACATTTAGTAGGTCAAATAAAGGTCATGAAATGCAGTTTGCTTATTCAGCTTTAGTAGTATTTTTATTCTGTTTTATCTATAAACTTTGATTTGGTTCTATAATGATAGCTATCTATCATAATGATTTTTCAGATAACAGAGTTTAGTTGATATCTTAGTAGACTCTAAGTCTAACTAATTCCATATTAAAATAGGAAATTTGAATGTGAAAATGGATAATAATGATGCTAAACAAGAATCAGTCAACAGCTTCCAGTTTTGTTTTGTTTATATAAAAATAATGGAATCACAGAATATTAGTCCTGGAAGGAGACATTTATATTATTTAAAATAATCATCCTTTCTTATGGCTGAACAAATGAAAACCTATTTTCTCAAAGTGAAAAAGTGCTGGGATTTTGAGTGGGGAATTGATCATTTCTACTTGTTTAGACACAGAACTAAAATTAAACAAAATATTGTAATATATACAAAGTCCCAATTATCAGTGGCTTAACAAAATACCACTTTATTTTGGATCACATAAAATCCAATACAGACATTTCTGTTTGGGGGACAGCTTTTATGTCAGTATTCATATAGTCTTCTTTGATCTTGTGGCTTGGTTATCCCCTAGGGCTCAGATGTCATTTGCTAAATCTTATGATCCTCTCAGATAGATAGTGTAAGAAACCATGTAGAATGCATGCGTATCTGACATTGATTAGTAAGTGTTCGATAAACATTACTTTTTTCTATCTAATATTTAATTATGCATGAGTTTGTATGTAACCTATATAAGTATATTACATTGTACAAACTACGTTCAAAGACACCGTCGGGTATAACCTCAGAGTTATCAATTAAAGTTTATTTACTGTTCTCATTTTAAAGGTGAAGAAGGGGAGATTCAGAGAGCCAGACACTTCCCACTGGTTCAGGTAGTAATTAAGCAGTGATATGGGAACATATAAGTAAATTATTTTACTCTAAATCTTGTGCACTTAGATTTTTGTCATGCTGATAAAAGCTTGGCTTCTTAAAATTCACTTTAGTGTCTAAGTTGAAGATCAAAAAAATAATTCCATCTCCTTTTTTTCAGAGAAAGAACATGAAACTCAAATATGTAAGGTTATGTGAACAAGCTTCTAAGAAGATTCCTAACATACATTATTTCAGTAAATTTACCCACTCAATTTTAAACCTGATACTAACACTAACCTAAACCCTAACCTTGACCATTACCTAAATCTTTAGCTAAAATTAAATCTTTACACGAAAATCCTTAAAAATTATTCTCTAAAATAGCCAGTAGTTTTTCAGCATGAAATCAATTCAAGGGATAGTTGTAATATTTCTTGTCAGAGAAAATAATCACATTAGTAATAGAAAATTGAGCACTTAAGATTGCTATGGGGTTTTCAAAATAGGAGAAAAATAGTATAAATATATTAGTATTTTGAAGTAAAATATCCA
Organism: Cacajao melanocephalus; assembly: GCA_963573385.1. Taxonomy (NCBI): domain Eukaryota; kingdom Metazoa; phylum Chordata; class Mammalia; order Primates; family Pitheciidae; genus Cacajao; species Cacajao melanocephalus. The sequence continues at coordinate 41,197 of CAUYLG010059519.1, read as the reverse complement.
GATAACATGAGAAAGGATCTGTAGTTTTGTTTATCCAGGTTTCAGACAAATAAGAACCATATAATAAGTACTGTACAACATGATCTTAGCAAAAAAAAATAAAAATAAATCACATATAGTAATTTATCAAACTGCATGTTTAATATCACGTAAAACTAGTCATAAGCAGCTTTGTCTTTTCGTGAAAACTTGAACTTGGGAGAAAACTGCCTTAATATCTAAAAACATTTGTATTGAGATTTAGGTCCTAACAACAAATACAGAATTTAAGGAACATACCTCTTAAAAAAAAAAAAATCACAGGTTTTGAAGTGATTACTTTATAGCTCTCATTTTTATCCAACTGTGAAATAATAGTTCTTGTTTTGTATTTCAGTGCCAAAAGAGAGTAGCCCATGATACTGTCATTCAATAACAAATACTTTGAGTCTCAATCCAAAAATGTATTAATAGAAATTTGATCTTAAAGTTACAGTTGTCATTTTTTCCAAGTTTTATAATTATTTTAGGCATTGAAGTCAACTAATTACCTTTTCACTGAGCAAAGACTCATTATGTAATTGGGATTAAGACCCAGCCTTTTTAATATTGACATCAATATTTCCTATAATGATACTGAACTACATTTAAGTATTAATGTTATAGTTGTCAATTATTTTAATTTTTATTCCATTTTAGTGCAGAAGGTTATGGCAAAAAGGAAACCAGTTTCACAAATCTATCTAGATTCTTTCACTTAGCCCTATGTAGTTTAAATCTAAATGTAGCCAGAAAATTTGAAAACAATATAGAGAGTTAGTAAAGGTTTGGAATGAAATATTACTTCCATCATCTTGGTTTATTTTCTAATATTTACCTAGGTTGGAAGAAATAAAGAGACTTCCCTATTCTCTTAGTTCACCTAAAGGGAATCCCTTTGTGCCAAAACTGAACAGCATTAGATAAAACCATGCGGAGAAAGTGGGTGGATTAGGGCTGAGTCAGCAGACTCCTCTCCCTATCAGAACTCTATTCTGGTCCTATGCCTTTCAGCTTCTTAATCTAATTATGATTCATTGTCACTATATCCTTCTGCAATTTTGAAGATGGAGACCACATATATAATTGATAGTGTAACAACAAATGCAGGCCTCACAAACAGGTCCATCAGATGAAGAGGCAATCCTGAAATTCAGTCAACAAGTAATTTACTCAAATCAGATCCTGACTGGATTGGGGCAAGCATATTTCTCTTTTGCTTGTTGATGAGATTCTGAGAACCCCCAGACCAGTTAGAATTCTGGTATTTACAGCTAAAACATAATTGATTTGCATTATGAGACAAGAATCAAAGGACAGAGGGATAAAAGTTGTCTGAGTTATTCGGTGAGAGCTAAGAGTTATAATAAGAAGACAATTATGAATATAACTAAACAAAGTATTAAAAACTTTGCAAGTTTTAAATATATGTTTTTAATTAAATGATAAACAACTAATAAAGTGAAAATATGTCAATATCATGAGCTTAGAAACATTTGCATCATTTTAACTAATAACAAAAGATTAATATATTGTATTAGTTTGTTTTCACACTGTTATAAAGAAATACCCGAGACTGGAAAATATATGGAATTTGAACAAATGAAAATGCTTTTCATAAGTATTATTTAATATATTTTAGAAATTAGAGAAATGATATTTATGTGTAGCACTTCAAAAGAGTTATGACTCTGAAAGGGATAGCATTTTCTTAATTAAAAGAGGAAAATGATCAAAATATTGTGTAACCTTAAAATGACTCTAAAAATAATATTTTAATATTGCACAATTATTTTATGATTTTGTATGTGAATACATAATACTGTTCCTTTAGTAAAGGTTCATTAAAATGCTACATATTTAGTACTTCTGGTACATTATAAAATAGAGCTGTCTGGCTAGAAATATCTAAAGACAATTGCTAGTCTCCCTGCTTTCTTCAGAAGGCTTCATTTTACTGTTTTATTCTAAAAGGAAGATTATCTATACTGCTATGACATTCTAGAATACATTTATTCCTTCCTAAATGTATAATAAAATGTTGATACAGGGAAATATTCTGGGCAATTAGAAAAAAAATCATTTGGTCAGTGAAAAAGCCATTAAGAAATTTAAAATATCACATTTTCTCTTTGTTTTTTTTTTTTAGAGATGGGGTCATACTATATTGCCCATGCTGGCCTCAAGCCCCTGGGCTCAAGCCTTTAAAGCCTCCCAAGACCCAGTAGCTGGGACTGTAGCTGTGTGCTACTCTGCCAATCTAGAAAAATTTTCTCAATGCCACCTTCTATAATTTAATTCCACAGTTATGCAAACATGTGCTATACTTGCTTCCCTAAGAAAGGAGAAAAATGAAACTGAGGTGAATTATAGGAGCAACGACCATTACTCCCTTTTTCCATTTTATTTTATTTTTTAATTCATTATACTTTAAATTCCAGGGAACATGTGTAGAATGTGCATGTTTGTTATGTAGGTATACATGTGCCTTGGTGGTTTGCTGCATCCATCACCCTGTCATCTACATTAGGTATTTCTCCTAATACTATCCCTCCCCTATCCACCCACTGCCTGCTATTGCTGCCCTAGCCCCCCGCCCCTCAACAGGCCCTGGTGTGTGATGTTCCCCTCCCTGGGTTCATGTGTTGTGTTCCATTGTTCAACACCCACTTATAAGTGAGAACATGCGGTGTTTGGTTTTCTGTTCTTGTGTCAGTTTGCTGAGAATGGTGGTTTCCAGCTTTATCCATGTCCCTGCAAAGGACATGAACTCATCTTTTTTCTGTGGCTGCATAGTATTCCATGGAGTGTGTGTGCCACATTTTCTTTATCCAGTCTATCATTGATGGGCATTTGGGTTGGTTCCAAGTATTTGCTATTGTGAACAGTGCCACAATAAACATACATGTGCATGTGTCTTTATAATAGAATGATTTATAATCCTATAGGTATATAACCAGTAATGGGATTGCTGGGTCAAATGGTATTTCTAGTTCTAGATCCTTGAGGAATTTCCACACTGTCTTCCACAATGGTTGAACTAATTTACACTCCCACCAACAGTGTAAGTGTTCCTATTTCTCCACATCCTTTACAGCATCTCTTGTCTCCTGATTTTTTAATAATCGCCATTCTAACTGGTGTGAGATGGTATCTCAATGTGGTTTTGATTTGCATTTCTCTAATGCCAGTGATGATGAGCTTTTTTCATATTTCTTGGCTGCATAAATATCTTCTTGTGAGAAGTGTCTTGTTCATATTCTTCACCCACTTTTTGATGAGTTTTTTTTTTTCATTGTAAATTTATTATGTTCTTTGTAGACTCTGGATATTAGCCCTTTCTCAGATGGGTAGATTGCAAACATTTTTTTTCCATTTTGTTGGTTACTGGTTCACTCTCTCAACAATTTCTTTTGCTGTGCAGAAGTTCTTAAGTTTAATTAGATCCCATTTGTCTTTTTTGGCTTTTGTTGCCATTGCTATTGGTGTTTTAGTAATGAAGTCCTTGCCCATGCCTATGTCCTGAATGGAATTGCCTAGCTTCTAGGGTTTTTATTGTGTTAGGTCTTATGTTTAGATCTTTAATCCATCTGGAGTTAATGTTATAAGGTGTAAGGAAGGAATTCAGTTTCAGCTTTCTGTATATGGCTAACAGGTTTTCCCAACACCATTTATTAAATAGGGAATCCTTTCCCCATTACTTGTTTTTGTTAGGTTGGTCATAGATCATATGGTTGTAGATGTGTGGCATTATTTCTGAGACCTCTGTTCTCTTCCATTGGTCCATAGCTCTGTTTTGGTACCAGTACCATGTTCTTTGGATTACTGTAATCTTGTAGTATAGTTTGATGTCAGGGAGCTTGGTGTCTCCAGCATGTTTTTTGTTTTGTTTTGTTTTTCTGTTTTGTTTTTTTTTTTTGTTTTGTTTTGTTTGTTTGTTTTTGCTTAGGAATGTCATGGCTATGCAGGCTCTTTCTGATTCCATATGAAGTTTAAGGTGTTTTTTTCCAATTCTGTGAAGAAAGTCAATGGTAGCTTGATGAGGATAGCACTGAATCTATAAATTACTTCAGGCAGTATGGTCATTTTTTCATCTGTTTGTGTCCTCACTTATTTCCTTGAGCAGTAGTTTGTAGTTCTCCTTGAAGAGGTCTTTCACATCCCTTGTTAGTTCTATAACTAGGTAATTTATTCTCTTTGTTTCAGTTGTCAATGAGAATTTACTCATGATTTGGCTCTCTGCCTCTTAGTGGAGTACAGAATGTTTGTGATTTTTGCACATTGATTTCGTATCCTGACACTTTGCTGAAGTTGCTTATCAGCTTAAGGAGATTTTGGGCTGAGATGATGGAGTCTTCTGAATATGCAATCATGTAGTCTTCAAATAGAGACTACTTAACTTCCTCTTTTCCTAGTTGAATACGCTTTATTTCTTTTTCTTGCCTGATTGCCCTGGCTAGAACTAATACTATGTTGAATAGGAGTGGTGAGAGAGGGCATCCTTGTCATGTGCCAGTTTTCAAAGGGAATGCTTCCAGTTTTTGCCCATTCAGTATGATATTGGATGTAGGTTTGTCAGAAATAGTTCTTATTATTTTGAGATATTTTCCAATGATAGCTAGTTTTTTGAGAGTTTTTAGCATAAAGAGCTGGTGAATTTTGTCAAAGGCCTTCTCTGCATCTATTGAAATAATCATGTGGATTTTTTCTTTGGTTTTGTTTATGTGATGTATTATGTTTATATATTTGTGTCTGTTGAACCAGCCTTGCATCCCAGGGATGAATCTGACTTGATGGTGATGATAAAACTTTTTGATGTGCTGTTGGATTTGGTTTGCCAGTATTTTACTGAAGATATTCACGTCAATGTTCATCATTGATATTGGCCTGAAATTTTCCTTTTTAGCTATATCTCTGCCTAGTTTTGGTATCAGGTTGATGTTGGTCTCATAAAATGAGTTAGGGAGGATTCACTCTTTTTGTATTGTCTGGACTAGTTTCAGAAGGAATGGTACCAGCTCCTCTTGGTACCTCTGGTAGAATTTGGTTGTGAACCTATCTGGTCCTGGACTTTTTTTGGTCGTCAGGCTATTAATTACTGCCTCAGTTTTAGACCTTGTTATTGGCCTGTTCAGGGATTCAACTTCTTCCTGGCTTAGTCCTGAGAGGGTGTAGGTGTCCAGGAATTTATTCATTTCTTCTAGATTTACTGGTTTATGTGCATAGAGGTGTTTGTTTTAATCTCTGATAGTAGTCAGTATTTCTGTGGGATCAATGATGATATCCCCTTTATCATTTTTTATTGCATCCGTTTGAATCTCCTCTCTTTTCTTCTTTATTAGTCTGGCTAGAAGTCTATCTATTTTGTTGATTTTTTTCAAAACAAAAAAAATGCTCCTGGATTTATTGATTTTTTTTTTTTTGGTAAGGTTCTTTTTATGTTTCTATCTCCTTCAGTTCTGCTCTGATTGTCGTTTTGTCTTCTGCTAGCTTTTGAATTTGTTTTATCTTGCTCCTCTAGCTCTTTTAATCATGACGTTAGGCTGTCAATTTTAGATCTTTTCTCATCTCTCTTGTGGGCATTTAGTGCTGTAAATTTCCCTCTAGACACTGCTTTAAATGTGCCAGAGTTTCTGGTACATTGCATCTTTATTTTTGTTGGTTTCAAAGAACATATTTATTTCTACCTTCACTTCAATGATCAAGTAGTCATTAGGAGCAGGTTGTTCAGTTTCCATGTAGTTATGTGGTTTTGAGTGAGTTTCTTAATCCTCAGAACTAATTTGATTGCACTGTGGTCTGAGAGAGAGTTATTTTTTATGATTTTCATTCTTTTACATTTGCTAAGGAGTGTTTTCCTTCCACATATGTCATCAATTTTAGAATAAGTGTGATGTAGTTCTGAGAAGAATGTATATTTGGTGGATTTGGGGTGGAGAGTTCTGTAGATGTCTATGAGGTCCACTTGGTCCAGATCTGAGCTCAAGTTCTGGATATCTTTGTCAATTTTCTATCACGTTGTTCTGTCTAATATTGAAAGAGGGGTGTTAAAGTCTCTCACTATTATTTTGTGGGAGTCTAAGTCTCTTTGTAGGTCATTAAGAACTTCTTTCCTGTATCTGGGTGCTGCTGTATTGGGTACGTATATATTTAGGATAGTTAGCTCTTCTTGTTGCATTGATGCAACATGATGAAATTACTTACCATGATATAATAAGAAGTTAGACAGCATATGACAATGATCAGGTATGCCAAATGCAGAAATTCATGTATGGAGATTTCTGGGAGCATAACTGATTACATTAGGATTACATTAGCATTTCTCTTACCAGATAACGGCAGTGGTCTTTAGGGACATCCATGCATTTTCAGGTCAAATGTATGATGTGCAGAAAAGAGGTCAAAGCTTACTCAGTTCCAAATGCATCAAGGGTGGAAAACAAGGACAAAGTGAGTCTATGAAATAGGGCTGGTTGGATAGGGCTAAGGATACTCTCTTCTTACCCTCTAGCTTATTATTTGGCAGGATCTTAATATGCTGCTTTTTACCACTTGGCTTAATGAAGCAAATGAACTCACAGTGCAAGGGATTAATAGTGAATGTGAATAAGGAAACGCTATGGCAGAAAAGTCCTCATTGCATATCTGATCATATGCAGGTACCAATGTGCAGATGGAATCAAAGTTGTAATAATGCTAAAATTTCCTAGGAACTGGACCATTTATTAAATAAATCCCTTCTCATTCATGTCTCCTCCCTTTTAACTGTGAGATCTACCTTTGCTTTCCAAATAACTTGTATTGTACCATTCTCTCGCTGATTTGAAGAAATTTTAGAAATGTGCAGTAGGGAAAGTATACTAACAGAAAATAGCTGCACATTGAAGCTGCAAATATCTGAAAAAGTTCTGGAGTATCTTGAATTTTATTCACATGATGTCAGAGACAAGTTATACAACACCTAGACATTTTGACACATAAAGATCTGGCGATGAAATCAGCTAAAAATTGAAGCTGAAATTAGTGAACATAAATGAGGATACCTTTTCAAGAGAAGATGGTTTGACTATTTACAAAAGGAATTCACTGGTAAAATTGTTGAAACAATTTTTAACATTGATCACATTGATAGCCAGCTATACAAATTATAAGAAGTAAAATTTACTTATTTTTATTGGACCATCACATATTTTGTCAAAGAAATACTACCATCAAAAACCTATTTTAATATATTTTTGGGTTAAAGATAACTGACTTGTTATAATTTTTGACAGTACCGTTTAAAAAGATGTCTTAATTCATAATTGTGTTTTTTAAATGTAAAATCCCAATAATTAAAAAATGTTTTCACCTGTTTATTTTTTCACCTTGTTTATTCCTTTGTTTAATCATCTTGTTCTTTTATGTTACTCTGGATTCCCTATGTGGCCTTTTATTCTGACACTACAGACCAGTTAGCAACTTCCTGTATCTCACTTTTTATTCTTTTTAAAATTTTTACTAGGTAAGGACATAATTACATTTGGTGTAGATTTGCTTATATTTATTTAATTAGTGTCTGGGACAGTTATATATATATGTATTTACCTTTCTGACCTTTTTTTTCTTCTTAACTAATGTCATCTACCAGCTTGTTAGAAATTTAGAATATCAGGAGCTACTCCACATCTTTCAACTCAGATACTCCATTTTAACAACATCCCCAAATCATGCATGTGTGCACTCAGGTATCAAACTCCAGACCAATAGTGCTCAGCCTGGCTTGCACGAAAGGCAAATCTGAATTCTTGTTAAGTAGCTAGGCATTAGTATTTTTTATATGCTCCTCAGATAGTTCCAATATATAGCCATGATGCAACCCACTGCAGGCAAACTCCAGGAGGGCAAGACCATGTCTTTGCTAATTTTGTGACTTTCTCAAGGGCCCAATAAACTCTCTTGGCAAAATAATTGTTTGTTTGTCAGACCCAGAATGGCATTTCCTATGATCCTAGGATATTTGGCTTGATATTACAAGAATTACTAGTGGTTAACTGAATTTTGGGATTTCAATTCTGAAATGCCTTCCTCAGTTATGTTCTAAGGCAGACACTGTTACAGAAACATAAGCCCCAGTGACCATGGATAAAGCATGCTGACCTTGAGTTAGAGCTGACAGTGGCCTTTTCTTTATGAAAATAATAGCTTTTGTCACTCACCTTATGAGGTGAAATCAAAAATATAAATAACCAAGAATTCTGCAAATACAAAGTATTTTTTATGTAAGAACAAAACTCCCACCTCATCAATATTGTTTCACAGAACAGAGTATATATTCTCAGAAAATAGAAACTAAAATCTACAGAACTATACGTTTGCAAGGACCCAGAGCTGAGTTTTCTTTGTCCTTAATTTCTACACATTTCTCATCCTTGAGAATACTTTCAACATGCACAATAAAAGTCACAGGTGGTTCTTTGCTTCCTTTCCTTGTAACCTTTCTCACTAAGGTAAATAAAATATCAATTTTAATGTAAGTTGACATAAAATATTAATATTTCAGATTGTAAAAAAATCACTTACAGAAATGCATTAGTTATAATTCAGTTGAGTATTATTGGGATGCCATCTTCAGAGTAAAACTAGTTAGGTATAAATTGTCACTTGGTAATGTAACACACAAATTGATTCATATCATCTTTATATTTTTTTGGCTAGCAATTTTGTATATATAAATATCATGGACTTGTAACAAACTCCTTGTAAAAATATCTGTTGTAGTTTTTCCCGCAAGTTTCTCCTCTTTAAAATTTTGGAAAATAGCTAATACAGTAATATCTAGGGCTGCCATACTGACATGATTTATGCTTTTCAATCATACAATATTGTATCTAGTCAACTGAATTTTAAGAAGTTGAATACTAGTCAGAAAATTTTCTCCCTCTTAGGAATAAGTTCACAGTGACAGAATATATTTCCCTGGTGTGTCCAGACATTGTCAGTGAGGAAAGGCTTTTAGTTGCTCCCAGTCTGGGCTTGAATCTCTAAAAAAAAAAAAAAAAGGCACTTACTAAAACTATTATCGGTGTCACTTAAAATATATGGCTCTGACTACCAGTACTTTCTCTATTTTTCACTTCAAATATGAACAAAAATAACAGCTATTCCTCTCCCAGAAAATCTGGGAATATTTCTTAAAGTGGGAAAAGCTGAACAAGAGAAAGAGAATCAAGGATCTCTTAATTTTTGTTGGGAGAAGGAGGTTGTTTCTTTTGATTTGATTTTTAAATTTTGCTCTCATTCAAAATTGCCACTCAAACATAAGCCAAATTTTTCTTTCCATACTGTGTTAATTTTATTTAAAAATCTTGAAATTTGCTGGAGATCAGAAAATAAACATTTCATTTCTGTTTCTTTCCAGATTAACACTTTTTCTAGTGGTTTATGGTAGAAAACTGATCTTCCATTGAGTAGATCCAAAATGCCTTAAATAAAATGGATATTTGTGAACAAACCTCTTAAGGCTACAAATTCATCATTTTGGTTTGTTTCTTTGAGAAGCTCAGGAGAGTTTTGTGACTTACTAGCTGGGAAGTAATTTATTTATTGCTGACAGCTAGGTTCTGAACAAGCAACCAGCACAAATAACAATGTGAAATGGCACTAAATAAAGATTACCAGGATATTATGTCTTTCCCCATGATATTTGGGAGTCAACTACTGAAAAACTGATTTGAATTAATATTTTATAACATTATCACACCTGGGACACCAAGTATTTGGAGTATTCCAAAAGAGTCCTATATTATTTGAATTTCAAAGAGAAAACATAACACTAGTTTAGTTAGGTCTAAAGCTCTGATAACTGCAGGAGGCAAATAACTCTGTTGGAAGACTGAGAAATAAGAAGAATATTGACACAATTAGAGCACAGTGCAGGTTTACCCTATAGAAAGTCTATGTATAAATAAATACAGGTAATGGCATTAGGACGAGAAGAAATACAAACATACAATTGTAACGTTATTCTTTACTGCCTGGGCCATAACCCAGGCACAGTTTAAACAGTACATTGCCTTTGCATTTCTGTGATCAGTTTCTAATATAAAACTCAATTCCTGTATAACAAGGTCAAAGCTTGCTTCCAGGATGACCCTGAAGTTATCTGGACAAGAAGCCCTAAATCAAGATATCTGTTCTGTAGAGACATTAAGCAAGAGAATACTTTTTATAAAAATGAAAGACATCAAAATAAAAATACACGATTTGTTATTTTTTTAACCTTGTATTGCTTGTTTACATAGTCATATGACTTGTTTTTAAATAGTGTGATATGGCCTTTTTCTCAAATGGCTATAAAGCAAAAGAAGGTATATACATGCTGTAGATTTTATTGTTAATTTAAAAAGAAAATGCGTAATTTATTATGTAAAAAGTGTGGATTAGATTAAATCAATTTAGTTTCTTCCTAATGAGATCAGTAGCCATTTTTGTATCTGATATTGCTAACTTTTTCTCCATAGATTTTTTTTTTTTTTTTTTTTTTTTTGAGGCAGAGTCTTGCTCTATCACTCAGGCTGGAGTGCAGTGGTGCAATCTCGACTCACTGCAATCTCCACCTCCCATACGCCATTTTAAATTTAGCTTCACAGGCTTAAAAACAAGTAACTCGAAAACACTCAAAATTGAATTCTAGTTTGTATATAAATGTGCAGTTAAACAAATCTGATTTCATTTTTAGTTTTCCCTGTATGCATTATATGACCTTAAAATTACTCAACCTCAATGATCATTTTTCACCTCATCTGTAAATTACAGATTATTAGAGTTCTCCAGTTGATAGCTTTTAATTTTTATTTTGATAATTAAATTACATAATTTATATGAAGGACTAACTAGAGGTGTATTAGTTCATTTTTACTATGCTATGAAGAAATACTCGAGACTGGGCAATTTGTAAAGAAAAGAGGTTTAATTGACTACAGTTCAGCATAGCTAGGGTAGCCCTCAGAAAACTTAAAATCATGGCAGAGGGGGAGTAAACACACCCTTCTTCACATGACAGCAGGAGAAAGAAGTGCAGAGTAAAGGGGAGAAATGTCCCCTATAAAACCCATCACATGTCCTGAGAAGTCACTCACTATCATGTGAAGAGCCTAGGGGACCTGTACCCATAATCTAATCACCGCTCAGGAGGTCCATCATCTCCCAACACATGGGGATTACAATTTGGATTACAATTCAAGATGAGATTTGGGTGGAAACATATAGCCAGACCATATCAGTAGGGCCTTATTTGTGGAAGTTTAGTAATCTCTTAACTACTGATAGTGTTGTTATTGGCACTATAGCTACTACTATCATTCATATTAATGTTGGTATCACTGGTTAGTATTGAATAAGTACTTGATTTGTGCATGGATTACATGCATGTCTTTTTAGATATGTACACTGCTTTTTTTTTTTTTTTTTTTTTTTTAAAGACTCTCACCCTATCACCCAGGCTGGAGTGCATTGGCATGATCTCGGGCCACTGCAACATCTGCTTCTTGAGTTCAAGCAATTCTCTTGCCTCAGCCTTCTGAATAGCTGGGATTACAGGTGCCTGCCACCACACCCGGCTAATTTTTGTATTTTTAGTAGAGCAAGCCAGGCTGGTCTCAAACTCCCCCCCTCAGGTAGGCTGCCTGTCTTGGTCCTCCAAAGTACTGGGATTATAGGCATGAGCCCCCACACCCATCTCACAATGCTCTTTGATGTGGGTACATTGCCTACAATGAAGAGCCTGAAGCTTTAAAGTGATTATAAAAGTTTCTGGAAACCCCACATTACATAATAGGAAAACTGGAACACAATAGTAGACAACTTGAGTATTAAGCCTGTTTAACAATACCGCTGTCCCCACCCCCAACAACTCCTTGGAATTCCTCTCCTGATATAACAGTCGATTCCCTGTTATTCCTTTAATACAAACACTTCTTGTAGGTATTATTAGATTAAATGTTTGCATGTAACTTTTGCTGTTCATGCAATTAAAGTAACATTTGCCTTGCAACTGTAACTTTCAAAAATGTTATGTTCAGAATAGAAATCATAACATATTCATTACTCATCAATAAAAATGAATGAAGAAAATTGGAAATAATGAGAATTTTATACTTGTTATTTGATCTCTGCTTTCTTTAAGATGCCAATTAAAATGATTTTTAATAATGATTCAATATTAGTGAATGGACATCCTGTAATGCAGAAAACATCTCCATTGTTTTGTCTAAATCACCCCATTGGAAATTTTCAGAACCTTCATTTAATCTCATTGTATAATTGTCTGCATGTAACAAGGTGCTAGTACCTGTTATATCCTGTGTCGTACTCCTTCGGCTCCCGTCTCATTGTTAACACAAAAGAACTATATCCTTTGGTGAAAAATATTAAAAGAAACTTCTAACTTCAAAACTTGTCAAACAAACGAGTTCACTCATTTTTTCTTAAAAAAAAAAAATCTTAGAAGGTATAAAGAAGGGATCCAGTTTCAGCTTTCTGTAATTGGCTAGCCAGTGTTCACAACATTTATTAAATAGGGAATCCTTTACTCACTGCTTGTTTTTGTTAGGTTTGTCGAAGATCCGATGGTTGTGAATGTGTGGCATTATTTCTGAGGCCTGTGTTCTGTTCCATTGGTCTATATCCTGATTTTGGTACCAGTACCGTGCGGTTTTGATTACTGTAGCCTTTTGCAGCTTAGTTTGAAGTCAGATATCGTGATGCCCCTAGCTTTTTTTTTTTTTTTTTTGCTTAGGACTTTCTTGCTATGTAGGTTCTTTTTTGGTTCCATATGAAGTTTAAGGTGTTTTTTTTGTTTCTTTCTTTCTTTTTTTTTCCATTCTGTAGAGAAAGTCAGTGTAGCTTGATGGGGATAGCATTGAATCTATAAATTACTTTGGGCAGTATGGTCATTTTCATGATATTGATTCTTCATACCATGAGCATGGAATGTTTTTCCATCTGTTTGTGTCCTCTCTTATTTCCTTGAGCAGTGGTTTGTAGTTCTCCTTGAAGAGATCCTACACATCCCTTGTTAGTTGTATTTCTAGGTATTTTATTTTCTTTATAGCAGTTGTGAGTGGGAGTTCACTCATGATTTGGCTCTCTGTTGGTCTATTACTGATGTATAGGAATGCTTGTGATTTTTGCACATTGATTTTGTATCCTGACACTTTGCTGAAGTTGCTTATCAGCTTAAGGAGATTTTGGGATGCAATGATGGGGTCTTCTAAATATACAATCATATCATCTGCAAATAGATACAATTTGACTTCCTCTTTTCCTAATCAAATACCATTTATTTATTTATTTATTTATTTTTGCCTGCTTACCCTTGTTAGAACTTCCAATACTATGTTGAATAGGATTGGTGAGAGAAGGCATCCTTGTCTTGTGGCAGTTGTCAAAGGGAATGCTTCCAGTTTTTTCCCATTCAGTACAATATTGACTGTGAGTTTGTAATAAATAGCTCTTATTATTTTGAGATATGTTCCAGCTATAACTAGTTTATGGAGAGTTTTTAGCATAAAGAGCTGTCGAATTTTGTCAAAGGCAACATGAGATAATCATGTTGTTTTGTCTTTGGTTCTGTTTATGTGATGGATTATGTTGCCTATGTTGATCCAGCCTTTCATCCCAGGGATGAAGCTGACTTGATCATGATCTTTTTGATGTGCTGTTGGATTCAGTTTGCCAGTATTTAATTGAGAATTTTCATATCAATATTCATCCTGAATATTGGCCTGAAATTTTCTTTTTTAGTTGTGTCTCTGCCAGGTTTTGGTATCAGTATGATGTTGGTCTAAAGACTTAAACATAAGACCTAATACCATAAAAACCCTAGAAGAAAACCTAGGCACTACCATTCAGGGCATAGGCATGGGCAAAGACTTCATGACTAAAACACCGAAAGCAATGGCAACAAAAGCCAAAATTGACAAATAGGATCCAATTAAACTAAAGAGCTTCTGCATAGCAAAAGAAACTAATATTAGGGTGAACCAGCAACCAATAGAATGGGAAAAAATTTTTGCAATCTACCCATCTGACAAAATGCTAATATCCAGAATCTACAAAGAACTTAAATCAATTTACAGGAAAGAAACAAACTCATCAAAAAGTGGGTGAAGGATACCAAAAGATGCTTCTCAAAAGAAGACATTTATGCAGTCAACAAACTTTTGAAAAAATGTTCATCATCATCACTGGTCATTAGAGAAATGCAAGTCAAAATCACATTAAGATACCATCTCCCACCAGTTAGAATGGCGATCATTAAAAAATCAGGAGACAGCAGATGCTGGAGAGGATTTGGAGAAATAGGAATGCATTTAAACTGTTGGTTGGAGTATAAGTTACTTCAACCATTGTGGAAGACAGTGTGGCGATTCCTCAAGGATCTAGAACTAGAAATACCATTTGACCCAGCAATCCCATTATTGAGTATATACCCAAAGGATTATAAATCATTCTATTATAAAGACACATGCACACTCCTGTATTTTGCATCACGGTTCCCAATAGCAAAGACTTGGAACCAACCCAAATGCCCATCAATGATAGACTGGATAAAGAAACTGTGGCACATATACACCATGGAATACTATGCAGCCATTAAAAAGGATGAGTTCATGTCCTTTGCAGGGATATGGATGAAGCTGGAAACCATCATTCTCAGCAAACTGACACAAGAACAAAAAACCAAACACCACATGTTCTCACTCATAAGTAGGTGTTGAACAATGAGAACACATGGCCACAGGAAGGAGACCATCACACACCAGGGCCTGTTGGGGGTTGGGGGCCTAGGGAAGGTATAGGTGGGGTTGGGGGAATAGGGGAGGGATAGCATTAGGAGAAATACCTAATGTAGATGATGGGGTGTTGGATGCAGCAAACCACAAAGGCATGTGTACACCTATGTAACAAACCTGCATGTTCTGCACATGTTCCCCAGAACTTAAAGTATATATAAAATAAATTTTAGAAGGAGTATCTGTGCCGATATTAATGGGTTGGAATATAAAAATTTTCAAGCATAAAATCAAGGCTTGAAACAATGCATCTGTATATTATCTCAAGAACATCAAATATATTGCCTGTTGGAGACTAGGGAGTTGTTTAGAGTTGGGGACAGATGGTAGTCATGTAGCATTTTTGGTCAACACAATGAATGCAGTAATTAAGTCATTGCCAACCTAATTGGGTTATAAATCAAATATAAAACAATATAATAAAAAAGTTTGAGACTTTTTTATAAATTAAGAATTACAGTTCTAAAGAATGTATTAGAAAGTAGTCACCAATCATCTGATGCAAGTCCCAGGTTGTGTCTGACCTAGATATATAGTAACAAATATCTGAGAATCTATTTTTGGGTAACTCTTTCATGAGAAGTCCTTACTTAGTTTTGGCATTAAAAAGGCCATTATTTTGCAGTGGAGGATATACATAATAGAATATTTGGTGTATACAAAATGATGTAAATAAGACAATAAAAGAGTTTATAGTTTCTCACAGAAAAACACAGTAAATATTTTTGTCATATGTCATGCTTATGTTTTTCTCATATGCATATAAATTCATATTTTTGATATATAATTACATTTTACATTTGGTAAAATGCCTTTCAATTCTATATCACAAATATTTTACCATATTATTAAATATTGTCTATAACATAATTTCGTGGTCACCTACCACATTATTGTATTCATTATGTCCTTTTATATTAAACTTACTACTTATTATTGGTCCTGCGGTTTCTTTAGCCCTCCACAAGCATACTATTTAAAAATAACTCTAAAATTTTAAAGTCATATAAAAAAATTTAAAACTCTTTAAAAATTTCCTCAAAGAATATTGGTTAAAATTCATTTAAAGATAGACTAGAAGTTCAGTAAACAAATTGGGACATGATTGGACTTCCATCTTTAAATGTATTTTAAACAATTTTCTTTGAGTAAATTTATAGAAGTGGCATGACAGAACCAATGAACATGAATATGTTGAATTTTGTTTAGAGGAAAATTATTCTACAAAATATGTGCATATTTAAATTCATCTGTTTTGGTTCTAATTGCTTGGCTTTAGGGAGCTTCTGACAAATGGTGTAAGATACCATTTCTATCTCTTGGTTATCCTAAGTCTATTTTAATACTTAAAGAATATATGCATATATATCTCTGTATAAATACACATATATAAATGTTTATTATACACATAATATGTAAATATGCATATATGTATACCTAAATATGTATATATGTATATATAAATATATGCAATGTATACATATTTATTTATATGTATCTATACAAACACCTTCTCCTTTCAAGATATATATTTTTCCTCCTTTCCTCAACTTTCCTTTTCTAGTTCTTTATGCTTTCACTTTCATAATATTTCATATATTTTTTGAATATATACAATATTTACAGGTCTTTAGAAGACATGCAACGAATATTCTTTTAAACTGCTACTTATCTGATATATTAAAATAAAAAATAGCATAAATATCTTACAGTTAGAAAGTGATAAGTTTCTTAAAAGAGGATGCATTTTTCCACTTACTCATCTTAAAAACATTTGTTTTATTTTTAATGTTGGTTCCAAATACAGTAACAATTTTAGTGAAACCTCATCAAATATCCAGTAGCTGTATAGAGTGACACTAGGTTCCTAACAAGTCACTCCCATCAAAGCTTAGCCAGGCTGTCTTTGGTGAACACTCTTATTACTCATATTGGTGTTCATCTGTAGTGACTCCTGTTTTTATAAGAACTCTATTCTGGTTTCAATCAGAAATTCAGAAGTCATTAAAGACAATGGGAAAGGATCATTGATTCAGGCCTGTTTTCTACTGAGAATATTATCAAATATTATAATTCTCTGTAGAGTTACGAAACAGAAGTGTCCAAAAACTTCTCTGAAACACTGAACACATTCAGGAAACATAATATAAGAATTAATATAGCTTAGCCCAACACTTCACAATTTAAAGTAATCATAATATTTAGAGTACTCAAATTAAATGTTTGAATTAATTTAAATTTGTATATTGAATTAATTATATTTTGGCTTCACAAAAAAGTTTAACTACTTAAGTAATTTGTACTCAATCTTCCCAATGTCTAAATCATACTAGGCAGTAATTCAGGCACTGAGGACAGAAGAATTGTTTTAGAGATTAACATGTGTAATTATTACATCAAACTTCTAAGGTAAATATTTCTTACCAGTTGAGGAATGAACTTCAGCAAAATGAAATGTTTTTCCATGGTTTATACAGTTATTAAATGAGAGAAAAGTTGGACAAAGCCAATCACATGACTAAGGTCAAAGTCAATAAGAGGAAGAACTCAGGGACTTAATACAGGGAAGCTTGACTCACTGAGGAAGAGCACAGTCAGCCTCTGGTATGGTTTCTATTTTCCTGAATTCAGTATTTAGAAATTCATAGAACTCCTTATTTACAGGTTTTTAAACACTTTACCAAACGTTTTTAATCTATTACAACAGTCACAGAAATGTTCATAAGAATTGATTAGTTCCAAAATACAATATATATGGTTGGAACTATGAAACCCCAAAACTTTTTAATGTTCTTGACTCATATTTATTTATTTATATTATCACACACTCTTAGTACCCCAAAAAGCACTATGGTAGCTGATAAAACAGATACGCATATTTTTTATGCTTATGAGTATCAAAGGGATATCAAAGACATACAATTTAAAATTTGTGATAAAATTCTAATTTTAAAAGTTCTTTATGTATGGTTAAATAGCAAAAAAAAAAAAAACATGATTAATAGCTTGTGAGATACTTTCAGTACCTTCAAATTTCTAAAAATGGAAAATAAATGAATGAACCAATGAATAAAGTCTTGCAGACTTCCTCTCAAATTAATTTTGTTTTAGAGCTTAACATATAATTATCATGTGTTCTGCGTTAATCAGTAAAGCTTGTAAAATTATAATATTATTTGAATAATGGAGGCATTTATTTTGCAGTATACCATATAGTTCATCAAAATTTCTCATAATTAGCATGTAATACATGTTTGGGGCATACAACTGAATGTGTTATATGTCCCCCCACCCCTCACCAATGTTTTGACTACTAGTGTGGTTCTGTTGATGTCTTTCACTTCATCATAAAAGCAAAACAACAGAAGCTTTTTTGAAAAATCATTCATCATTGACTTGATCTCATTTCTAGGGCCAGTGCAATTTGGCAGTCATGACACATGATACCAAGCTACATATTCCTCAGTATCAAGGATTCAGAGAGAGAGTTTCAAAAAACAAAGTAGAAAGATGGATTTTAACCAAAGACATAGGTCCAAGCTATAGCAGCAAGATAAAAATTATTTCCATGTGTTGAGCTGAGAGCTTAAACAAATAAAAAAGCAATGCCCGAAATTGGGCAATTTTGAAAATGAGAACTATGGAGTGAAATAAATTGAAAACATCATTATTAGAATTGCATAACTTTGTTTAAAATGCTTAGGGCAGTATTTTTCATATGGCAAGCACCACCTGTGATTTAAACAAAATAATATTCATGGTTCAGACTATGTTTGACAAAAAATATACAAATGGGCTGAGAAGTCAAGCAGAATTGAACATCAGAATATGTTTTACAGATACAATTTTCTGTCCATATGTTCACATAAGGTCACATTAATTACAATGCTTTGAGCCTGGGAGTGGTGGCTCATATCTGTAATCCCAGCACTTTAGGAGACCAAGGCAGGTGGATCACTTGAGGTCAGGAGTTGAAGACTAGCCCTGCCAACATGGTGAAACTCTTCTCTACTAAAAATACAAAATGTTAGCTGGGCGTGGTGGTATGAACCTATAGTCCCAGGTGCTCAGAAGGCTGAGGCAGGATAATCTCTTGAACTCAGGAGGCAGAAGATCATGCCAGCACATTCCAGCCTGGGAAACACAGTGAGACTACATTTTAAAAAAAAGTATAACTCTTTGTCTGCATCCCATTGTTTTAACAGCTGCTTGCATCTTCAGTTTTTATGTCATCAGACTCCTGACTGATTGCATTGAACTTCGGATAATCTATTTTATCATAGTGCCTGTTATTTCTGTTGTTAATTTGTTTTGGTCTACCTTGTTTCTGGTCTATTGCTTGCTTTGTTCCATCTCTAATAATTCTCTGAAGGCTGATTCTTTTTTTGCCATTGTTTTGATTGCTTAGCTCCATCTTTTGATTTTTCCTTTGACTTCAGGATTCTATCATTCACCATTCACTTTCAATTGTTTACCTATTCTATTTTATTTATTTATTTATTGAAACAGGGTCTTACTCCTTCACCCAGGCTAGAGTACAGTGGAGACATCATGGCTCAATGCATCCTTGAACTCCTGGGTTCAAGTACTCCTCTTGCCTCAGCCTCTCAAGTTGCTAAGACTACAGGCCCCCACCACTACCTGGCTTTTTTTTTTTAATTCTTGAGAGAGAGAGAGAGAGAGAGAGAGGAACTGGATATGTTACCCAAGTTGGTCTCAAACTCTTGAACTCAAGCAGTCTTCTCAATTCAGCCTCCCAAAGTATTCAGATTACAAGTGTGACCTGCCACACACAGCCTGCTTACTTATTCACTTTTTTCTTTTTTTAAATTCATAATTTTTCTGTAAATACCATTCATTCTATGCATAACCCCATTTTGTTACAGTTGATGCATAAATAAGATATATTGATCTCATACTTCTTAGTGTTATTTTGTACTTACTTAAAAGAGGTTTTGAAATAGGGGATGACTAAAAATAAGAAAAAAGAGTGCACAAAGCATCAAAGAAACTTCCAAACAGTAAAAAAGTTAAGATGTTTTATGGGAGATAACTTTTCTAAAACATCTTCTCTATGTCTTTTAGAAAAATATAATTTAAAAAGTAGAAAAAGCATAAGTAAGAGTAGTCATTGGTGACATCCTTTGAAGTGCCTAGGGAAAAATAAGCTGAAATAAGTACAATCTAAACAGCTACTTACTTTAAAAAGCATATTAGAGATAAGGAATGTTATAACAACTTTATTACTGTGGCTATTTTTCTACTTCTGCACATGAAGGGATGCTAAATGTTACTGCCTTGACATGCTGTATGTGGATCCAAACACCATGACAGCAAAACCAATGGCTAATAAGAGGATTAGAAGCACCAGGGTAGGCATCCCACTAACAGAGGGTTGGAATGTCACTGTTACAGGTCACTAGATCTCTCTATTTCCCTCTACCATCCTGCCTTCTCACTTGTGATAAAATGTTTTATTCTATATAGAAGCTGTCCACCTAGAAAAAAAACTTTCATAGAAGTTATTATCTACTAACTTTAGAAATAAAATATGTATTTCACACTTGATCCTGGAATATGTCCACACTATTTCTTTATTTACGAAAGGAAAGAAAAGCAAAGGATTCATTTTGAAAATAGGTCAGCAACTCTATTTCATATGATGAAGAGAATGCTGTGTTAGGTGAGTGCAACAAAAATTACAAAAAAAAAATCTATTGAGTGTAATTGTAGATATATGAATAAAATATCTTTATATTTTGCTCCTATAAAAATACATTTTCTGAATGAGGACCAGGGGATAAAACTTTATCTCTCAACTTACTTGTTAACTTAAACTATAGGTAGCTGATGTGGGAAAAATTGCAGTAGTGGGATCATTTTTTAGACTTCATGAATCTTAACATAAAATCAGACAGAGAAAACAGAAAAAAACAAAGCATGTGCACACACACACATTTCTGGAGACATTTATAACAGAACTAAGTGACAGTGTGTCAGATTAACTCCAAAATGAAAGCTTTTTGTCAGAGAGGCACCCATAGCAGAAAGTTAGACATTTGTTGGTTTTAAAGCATGACAGGTGGATTTGAGTATTGCAGCTGCAACTGGGAGAGTTTCCCCCACCCTGTTAGAGAGCAAATGTGAAGGTACTGGGGTAGTTTGGACAGGACTAGAACAACCTAACCACCAAGAATCACTTAAGCTGAGCTGCCAGAGCTACTTCTAGGACTGAACAAAACACTGAAGAGAAATGTCTGAGTGGAATCAAAACTAAGAAAGATAGGAGAAATAGAGAACGGCCATAGAGCCCCCAGCAAATTCTAGAGAGTAAGCTGCCATATTTTTCAACACCACATGAAAACAACAGAAGGAAAAGCTTTCTAAAGTTTGAAAATTACCATGAGCTGTGCTTCTTTCTGAAGGTTCAGAAATTTTTCCATGAAAAATGATCAACTGAAAATTATGAAGGCAAATTCTATATAAGTTGCTTAAAAAAAAAGAATAAGATGTAAAACAACATCCTTATAGAAAATAAAAGTATGTCATAAATACATGTTCAAAAATCAGATTATAACTAAGATGTCCTATGTGCTTGAAAATAAAATAGCATATTACATAGATTAAGAAAATCTTATAATGTGAAAATCATATAATGTGAAAGAGTAACATTAAATATTTTTAAAAACTCAGAGATAAAATGGGGGAACCCAGGAGATTTTTAGAAATAAAATAATTTTACAAATGAAAACTGAACTAGAAGAAACAGAGGAGTGAATAAATACAACAAAATGCCTATGCCTTAAGGTTAACAGAAGATAGAAAGGAAGTGTGTGTGTGTGTGTGCGTGTGTGTGTACACGTTTGTTCTCTCACTGGGTGGGGGAATGTCTCCCAGTTGGAGCTGCAATATTCAAATCCGCCTGTCATGCTTTAAAAACAACAAATGCCTATTTTTTTGCTATGGGTGCCTCTCTGACAATAAGCTTTGATTTTGGGGTTTATTTTATTCACTGTCACCTAGTTCTGTTTTAAATGTCTCCAGAAATTTGTGTGTGTGTGTGTCTGTGTTTTTTTGGTTTTGTTTCTCCGATTTTATGTTAAGATACAGGAAGTCTAAAAAATGATGCCACTACTGCGATTTTCCCCACATCTGCTACCTGTACTTTAAGTTCACAAGTAACTTGAGAGAGAAAGTTTTACCCCTTGGCTCTCATTCAGAAAATTTATTTTTATAGGGATAAAATATGAAGAATATCTATATGCACGTATATACACACACACATAAATCAAGGAAACAGATAAAAATAAATCAAGAGAAAGTAAAAATATTGAATATAGATAATAGGAGATCTTAAAGAGGAGATTCAAAATAAGAACCAAATTAATACTTAAAATTACTTTAAAACTTAATTTTAAAAAAGCTTCCCTGAAATACTATAGATTTGAAACAACTGTATTCAGAGAGCACACTTGGTACCCAAAAATAAAAATTTAGAATGAATAAAATAATAACATAGAATGAATTCCTAGATATTAAAGGAAAAGAAAAAAAGTCTTTGTGTCTGTAGATAAAATGGCAGATGCCATACAAAGAAAACAGCTGAGACACAATGGCCAACAAATGGCAATGGGCATTTGTGATGCTGATTCAAAGTATCACTTCATGTTAAATGTAGTCAGGATTTCTTTGAAGATTGATTCTAATATGTAGAAGATAAACCTGGAACTCTGATATACTAGGTAGCAAATAACTTCAACCCCAGTGTTTGCTTCAGGCTAGAACATTGCTACAGAGCCCAGTAGACAGTGAAGTATCTGGCTAAGCATCTTTTTCTCTATTAGAAATACTTACTTTGAGCCAGGCTCAGTGGCTCATGCCTCTAAGCCCAGCACTGGGAGGCTAAGGCGGGCAAATCACCTGAGGTCAGGAGTTCGAGACCAGCTTGGCCAACGTGGTGAAACCCTGTCTCTACTAAAAATAAAAAATTAGCTGTGCATGGTGGTGCATGCCTACAATCTCAGCTATTCACGAGGCTGAGGCGAGAGAATCACTAGAACCTGGGAGGCGGAGGTGGCAGTGAACCAAGATCGGGTCACTGCACTGCAGCCTGAGCAACAAAGACTCCATTTCAAAAATTTAAAAAAGCATTTATTGTCACATTCCTCCGAAATTTCAAAAGCACCTGATAGCTATCACATTTCTAAACATCTAATCACTGAATGACCATATTTTAGTGTATTTTCTTTACTTTTTAGTGTCATTTTTTTCTTATGTATGTATTCTGAATATATCATATATGTCATTTTTCCATTTGTATATCATAAAAATACTACATTATTCTTAAATATCTTTGAACATAAAGATTTTTAATTATCACATTGAATGACATTAGACATTATTGTATTTCTAACTCTAATCGCAAATTGTCCTATTATAAATCAAGCATAGAAGCGTATTCTTGTCTCTTGGTTGTTTACATAATCAATGTTACCATGTGCTTCAAAAGGATTATGTTATTTTCCTATCAAACAATTATTATATAATATCTCGCTGCTATTTGAGTTGCCAATTCCACCATTAAATGAGACTGATTAAAAGCAAAGGTAATGTTGGAGCTAGTACCTTTAAACTGTTCTTCACGATCCAATGTTACTCCAAGCTTCTGCTCAGAGAACATAGCCACTTTACACTGAATCTTTTCATATGCAATAAGTTTAGAGAGAAACAAAGGAGGACAGGGATGGAAGTTAGAGAAAAAGGTGGAGAGGCAAGGGAGGAAAAGAAAGATTTGCTGCAAATAAATAAACAAGTGAACGGGATAAGCAAGGACAAACAGAAACAGAGATTAGAAAGGGAGCCCAATGGAGATATGTCCAAGTTACCTAGGAAAATACTAATTCCTAACTTAGATATTACTCATTCCATGTAGCCATGCAAAGCTAATCATACTACCCTTCAATAAGCAAACAGTGAACACTCACTTGATTCCACCAATAGAGGAATTATACCTCCATTGTTTAGCAAAGACACATAGATAAGAAGTGGTGTTCTTGCCCAAGAACAAAGACTCTAAACTAAAGGAAACATCACCCAATGTGGAAAAGTTTAATACTATAATCTACTAATTTATTAATAAAAACTTATTTCAGCAATTACATGTTTTGGTTTTAGAATGACTTTAAAATGTTTTTAAAATGTTGAGGACCATTAAGAGATGTTATTCATGTGGGTCATACCTGTTAATATTTTTCATATTAGAAATAAAAACTGAACAAGTAAAATATTCAATTGTAAAATCATAAGATAATAAAATAATTAGATGCTAACATAAATTTTTAATATACAATTTCCAAGTAAAACACTTTAGTGATCAGAATAGTATCATATTACATACATTTAAACCTCTGTAATATCTGGTTTAATAGAAGGCAGGCTATTTCTATATTTGCTTCTACATTCAGTCTATAACAATACATTGTTTTGATTGAGATAAATTAAGAACAGTCTCACATGGGTAGTTAATTAGATATGTGATAATTGTGGAAATGTGATAATTGTTTGATACTACAGAGAAAGTCAACAAATGATAGTGTTTTAATGTTTAGTTGCAATGTGAAATCTAAAACAATCAGTGCTTTCATTTTGCCTTGTAAAATCCATTCAACTGTTTTCTCTGCATAGGTCTTTTATTCATACATAAATTTACAGAATCAAGTATTGATTGAGTTCTGCAAATATTCCAAATGCTTGACATACTTCATACTCAATAACAAAAAGCCATATTTTTAATATCACATCTGATCTGATCAGGAAAGTATTTTAGTCCTGATGCTTTCAAGCCACCGGTGGGTAATACAAATTTTTCAGAATTTTTTTTTCAGTTGAAAGTTCAGATTTTATCCTTGCCAAAATTACTTTTAGCCTGTAATCCCAGTATTGTTGGAGGCCAATGCAGGCAGATCACATCACTTAAGCCCAGAGCTCAAGATCAATCTGGGCAATATGGCAAAACTCTGTCTATACAAAAAATTAAAACAAATTATTCAGATATGGTGGCACATGCATGTAGTTCCAACTATTTGGCAGGCTGAGGTACAAAGATCACCTGAGCCTGAGAGGATGAGGCTGCTGAGAGCCAAGCCATATAATCATGCCATTGCATTCCAGCCTGAGTGAGACTCTCTCGAAACAACCACCACCAGCACCACCACCATAACAACATAAACCTTTCAATTGTTTTCATTTAAATTCTAGGCTCTTTGTCCATTGTTGAGAAAAACATGTATCAAATTCTCAAGTCTGGATAACTATATTAGTAAACTTTTGGCCAAGGGCATTTGAAAGTAGAAAACTGACAGATGTAGGCATGTGTATGACCTATACGACAGTTTGTTATTCGCTTACATTATGTTCCCTTCCTTTTCTTAGTCTCTCAAGACTTCTTCCCCATTTCTTATTGAACATACGATGTTTTATATACAAATTCTAATTCGGTATTTGGCAAGCCTGATCCTTCTGTAATAAGGAAAATTAAGTAACACAGAGCAAGCATAGCAAAGCAATCTTATCACTAAGTGAACTGAAAATAAATATTTGATCCAATCCTATATTTTTTAAAGAAGGAAACATCTCCAAATGCATGGAACAGGATTTCAAAATGTTGAAAGGGAAATGTCAAAATATTTTAATAAATGGGAAATCAAAAGCTCGTTTTGAGAGATGAATAGAGTTCTGAAACCATAGAGATAAATTAGTAATATGTAATATTCAAAGATCATGTAAAAAGACCATGTTGATCTACAAATAACTTTGTAGATAATAATTTTAAATTTCAGGTACTGTATATTTATAGCAATGGCAAGATCAAATTTTGTTAGCATCAAAATTAAGAAGTTTAAAAATTGCTTTAGTGAGTAAATTAGCGTGTCTTTATCTTTAAATTAAACATTTTACTTTGAGATAATTATAGATTAACATGTAGTTGTGTGAATTAATACAGATAGATCCCTTTTACTCTTTGCAATGCTTCTTTCAATAACTTACAAAACTGCAGTATGATATCACAATCAGGAATTGACATTGATATAATCTAATCTTATTCAGATTTCTTAAATTTTATTTGTGGGTGTCTTATTTATTTCTTGGCAATTTTATCACATACCTAGATTTGCATATCTATTACTACAGTCAAGATACTTAACTGTTCCCTCACCACAAAGATCTTTTTCATTACTCTTTTATAACCATAGTTACTTGCTGCCAGCCACATACCTCCACTCTGGTCTTTACCTCTGTGTGATGGAAAATTTTATGTGTCAATGTCATGGTGATCATATATGTGGATAAACATTATTTTCCATCTTTCTGTAAAGGTGATATGAATGAGATTAACATTTAACTTGGTGAATTTTGAATAAACAAAACTCCCCCATTATGTGGGTTACCCTTCTCCAATAAGCTGAAAGCCCAAATAGGGAAAAATAGATTGATCCTCCTTGAGCAACAGAGAATTTTGCCAGCAGACAGTCTTTGGACATAAAGACTTCAACTATAGCATTGGCTTTTTCCAGGTCTCCAGCGTGCCCACCCTGCAGATTTTGGACATGACAGTTCCACAATCACGTAAGTCAATATCTAAAAATAAATCATATATAAAGAGACTTCATAAAGTTCAGGGAAAAAGGTTATTCAAAGGTAAAAATTAAAAGTATAAACTTTATTTTTTGAACACAAGCTTCATGAAGTTCAAGAGACTTTGTCAGTGATAATACCGGCCATTTAACCCATCCCTAAAGAACTGAGGGTCTAAGAATTTAACCATAGGAATGCAATCTCTTTTTACATTAATAACTAAAGAAAAATGAGTGCTCTTTACAGATTATTTAATATTTATGAAACAAAAAAAAAGGTCAGAAGGAGCCAAATTGGGACTATCAGCAAAGGTCATGCTCATGTCAAACCAAAAACTATCAGCCTTTGGTTTGACTGTTCTACTTTTTTGTGACCATTGCTTTGGTTGTGCTTTGTCTTCAGGATTGTACTAGTAAAAGCATGTTTCATCTGTTGTTACAAGTCTTGAAAAAAATGCATCAGGATCTTGATTGTACTTGATTTAAATTTCCGTTAATAGTTCTGCTCTTATCTGCTACTGATCTGGACACAATGATTTTGGCACCCATCTAGTGTAAAGTTTGCTCAACTCTAATTTTTAAGTCAGAATTGTGCAGGCTGAAGCAACTGAGCAATCTGTGGTGTTAACTATTGTTTCTGCTGTTACTTGTCTGTCTTTAGTTAGAGCACAAACAGGATGAATTTTGTTTGTTGGCAAATTGATGTGGATTGTCTCCCACTGTGGGTTTTATTTTCAGCATTATGTTGTCTCATCTTAAAATGAGGTATTTGTAAACTGCTTATTTGCAGCATTATCCCCATATCACACTGTCTTTTTCTTCCCCCATAGATTTTGGGGGAACAGGTGGTACTTGGTTACATGAGTAAGTTACTGAGTGGTGATTTGTGAGATTTTGGTGCATCCATCACTCAAGCAGTAGACATTGAACCCAGTTTGTATTCTTTGTTCCTCACCCTCTTCACACCCTTTTCCCCTAAATTCCCGAAGTCCATTGTGTCATTCTTATGCCTTTGCATCCTCATAGCTTAGCTCCCACTTTTAATGAGAACATATAATGTTTGGTTTTCCACTCATGAGTTACTTCACTTAGAATAATAATTTCCAATTCCATCAAGGTTGCTGCAAATGTCATTCATTCATTCCTTTTTATGGCTGAGTAGTATTTCATCATATATATGAATACCACAGTTTTCTTTATTGATTCGTTGATTGATGGACATATGAGTTGGTTCCACATTTTCGCAATTGCAAATTGTGGTGCTGTAAACATGCATGTGCAAATATCTTTATTGTATAATGATTTCTTTTTCTCTGAGTAGATATCCAGCAGTGGGATTGCTGGATCAAATGGTAGTTCTAATTTTAGTTCTTTAAGGAATCTCCATACTGTTTTCCATACTAGCTGTACTAATTTACATTTCCACTACCAGTGTAGAAGTGTGCCCTCTTTACCTCATCCACGCCAACATCTATTTTTTATTATTATTATGGCCATTCTTCTGATTTTGATTTGCATTTCACTGATCGTTCATAATGTTGAGCATTTTTTCATATGTCTGTTAGCCATTTGTATCTCTTCTTTTGAGAATTTCCTGTTCATATCCTTAGTCCACATTTTGATGGGATTATTTTTTTTTTCTCACTGATTTGCTTGAGTTTGTTGTAGATTCTGGATAGTAGTCTTGTGTCAGTTGTATAGATCATGAAGATTTTCTCCCACTCTGTGGGTTGCATTTTACTCTGCCTACTGTTTTTTCATGTAAAACCTCTTTAGAATTAAGTTTCAGCTATATATCTTTGTTTTTATTGCATTTGCTTTTGAATACTTGGTCCTGAAATCCTTGCCTAGGCCAATGTCTAGAAGAGTTTTTCTGATGTTTTCTTGAATAATTTTTATAGTTTCAAGTCTTAGATTTAAGTCATTGATCCATCTTGAGTTGATTTTTGCATAAGGTGAGAGACAAGGATCCAGTTTCATTCTCCTAAATGTGGCCAGCCAATTATCCCAGCACCGTTTGTTGAATAGGGTATCCTTTCCCCACTTCATGTTTTTGTTTGCTTTATTGAAGATCAGTTGGCTGTAAGGATTTGGGTTTATTTCTGGGTTCTGCATTCTGTCCCATTGGTCTGTGTGTCTATATTTACACCAGTACCATTCTGTTTTGGTGACTGTGGTCTTAGTTTGAAATCAGGTAATGTGATGACTCTAGATTTGTTATTTTTGCTTACTCTTGCTTTGATACTGTGGGCTATTTTTTGATTCTATGTGAAATACAGAATTGTTTTTTTTCTAATTATCTGAAGAATGATGATGGTATTTTGATGGGAATTGCATTGAATTTGTAGATGGCTTTTGGCAGTATGATTATTTTCCCAATATTGATGCTACCCAATACAAGAGCATGGGATGTGTTTTCCTTTGTGTCATCTATGTTCTGTAATTTTGCTTGTAGAGCTCTTTCACCTCCTTAGTTAGGTGCATTTCTAAGTATTGTATTTTTTTATAGCTAATGAAAAAGGAATTGAGTTCTTGATTTGATTCTCAGGTTTACTGTTGGTGTATAGCAGAGCTACTGATTTTTGTACATCAATTTTGTAACCTGAATCTTTTCTGAAGTCATTTATCTGTTCTAGGAGCTTTTTGGAGGAGTCTTTAGGTTTCCTATGTATGCAATTATATCATCAGCAAACAGTAACAGTTTGACTTCCTCTTTGCTTACTTAGATGTCCTTTATTTCTTTCTCTTCTCTGATTACTTTGGCTAGGACTTCAAGTACTATGTCGAATAGAAGTGGTGAGAGTGGGGGTCCTTGTCTTGTTCCAGTTCTCAGAGGAAATACTTTCAACTTTTCCCCATTCAGTGTTATATTGGTTGTGAGTTTGTCATAGATGGCTTTTATTACATTAAGGTGTGTTCCTTGTATGCTGATTTTGCTGAGGGTTTTAATTATAAAGGGAAACTTATTTTTGTCAAATGCTTTTTCTGAGTCTATTAAGATGATCATGAAATATTTTTGTTTATAATTATCTTTATGTGGTGTGTCACATTTATTGACTTGCATATGTTAAACCATCCCTGCATCCCTAGTATGAAATGCACTTGATCATGGTATATTATCTTTTTAATATGTTGTTGGATTCAGTTAACTAGTGTTTTGTTAAGAATTTTTGCATCTATGGTCATCAGGGATATTGGTCTGTAGTTGTATATTTTCGGTTATGCTATTTTCTGGTTTTGGTTTTAGAGTGATATAGACTTCATAGAATAATTTAGGGAGGGTTACCTTTTTCTCTGTCTTGTGGAATAGTTTCAATAACATGTTTACCAATCCTTCTTTGAATGTCTGGTTGAATTCAGCTATGAATCTGTGGTTTTGTTCTTTTTATTGGTGGTTGCGGTAATTTTTAAATTACCATTTCAATATTGCAGCTTGTTTTTGGTCTGTTCATGATGTCTAATTCATCCTGATTTATGTTAGGAGGGCTGTATTTTTCCAGGAATATATCCATCTCCTCTAAGTTTTCTAGTTTATGTGTTTAAAGGTGTTCATAGTAGTGTTGATTAACTTGTATTTCTGTGGTTTCAGTTGTAATATCTCCTGTTTCTTTTTCTTTTTTTCCTCTCTAATTGAGCTTATTTGGATTTTCTAACTTATTTTCTTGGTTAATATTGCTAATGGTTTATCCATTTTATTTATCTTTTCAAAGAACCAGGTTTTTTATTTACTTATGTTTTGTATTATTTTGTTTCAGTTTCATTTAGTTTTGCTTTGATCTTGGTTATTTCCTTTCTTTTGCTGGGTTTGGGTTTGGTTTATTCTTGTTTCTTTAGTTCTTGGAGGTTTGACTTTAGATTGTCTGCTTGTTCTCTTTAAGATTTTTGATATACGCATTTATGGCTATGAACTTTTCTGTTAGCATCACCTTTGCTGTATCTCAGAGCTTTTCATAGGTTGTGACACTATTACTGTTCAGTTCACATAACTTTTAATTTCCATCTTCATTTTATTGTTGACCCAATGATCATTCAGGAGTAGGTTATTTAATTTCCGTGTATTTGTATGGTTTTGAAGGTTCCTTTTAAAGCTGATTTTCAGATTTATTCCACTGTGGTCTGATAGAGTACTTGATATAATTTCAATTTTCTTATATTTATTGAGACTTGTTTTTTGGCCTATCATATGGTCTATCTTGTAGAAAGTTCCATGTGCTGATGAATAGAATGTATATTCTGCAGTTGTTGGGTAGAATGTTCTGTAAATATCTGTACAGAATATTTGTTCCAGGGTACAGTTTAAATCCATTGTTTCTTTGTTGACTTTCTGCTTTGATGACCTGTCTAGTGCTGTCACTGGAGTATAGAAGTTCCTCACTATTAGTGTGTTGCTATTTCATTTGTTAGGTCTGGTAGTAATTGTTCTATAAATTTGGAAGCTCTGTTGTTACGTGCATATATATTTAGAATTGTGATATTTTTCTGTTGAACAAGGCCTTTTATCATTATACAATGTCCCTCTTTGTCTTTTTTAACTGCTGTTGCTTTAAGGTTTGGTTTATCTGACATAAGAATGGCTATTTCAGCTGGCTTTGGGTGTTTGTTTGCATGAAATGTCTTTTTTCACTTCTTTATCTTAAGTTTATGTGAGTCTTCATGTGTTAGGTAAGCCTCTTGAAGGCAGCAGATACTTAGTTGGTGAATTCTTATCCATTCTGCAATTCTGTATCTTTTAAGTGGAGCATTTAGGTTATTTATGTTCAACATTAGTATTGAGATATTAGGTACTATTCCATTCATCATGCTTTTTGTTGATGGTATGCCCTTTTTATTTTAAATTTTATTTTTATTTTATAGACTGAGAGTTTTGCTTTAAAGAGGTTCTGTATTGTTGTGTTTCCGGATTTGTTTGAACATTTAGAGCCCCCTTTAGCATTTCTTGTAGTGCTGTCTTGGTAGTGGCAGATTCTCTCAGCATTTGTTTGTCCGAAAAAGACTATCTTTTCTTCATTTCTGAAGCTTACTTTCACCATGTACAAAATTCTTGGCTGATAATTGTTGTTCTAGGAGGCTGAAAATAGGGCCTCAATCCCTTCTAGTTTATAGGTTTTTGCTGGTAATTCTGTTGTTAATCTAATAGGTTTTCCTTTATAGGTTACCTGGTCCTTTTGTCTAACAGGTATTAAGATTCTTTTCTTCTTCTTGACTTTAGATAATCTGAAGACAGTATACCTAGGTTATGATCTTTCTGTGGTAAATTTTCCAGGTGTTCTTTGAGCTTCTTTTATTTGAATGTCTAAGTCTCTAGCAAGGCTGAGGAAGTTTTCCTTGATTATTCTCCCAAATATGGTTTCTAAACTTTTAGATTTTTCTTCTTCCTCAAGAATGCCAGTTATTCTTAGGTTTGGTTGCTTAACATAATCCCAAAGTTTTTATTGGCTTTGTTCTTTTTTTTAATTCTTTCTTCTTTGTCTTTTTTGGATTGGGTTAATTCAAAAACATCTTTGAGCTCTGAAGTCCCTTTTTCTACTTGTTTTATTCCATTGCTGAGAACTTCCAGAACATTTTGCATTTATCTAAGTGTATCCTTTATTTCTTGAAGTTGTGATTGTTTTTTATTTATGCTATTTCGTTGACGATATCTTCCCTCATTTCTTGCATCATTTATATATATATATATGATATTTCCTTAAATTGAAATTCACTTTTCTCTGGTTCCTTCTTGATTAGCTTATAACTGACTTTCTGAATTACTTTTCATGTAAATCAGGGATTTCTTCTTGTTTTAGATCTATTGCTGGTGAGCTAGTATGATATTTGGGGGATTTTAAGGAACCTTGTTTTATCATATTATATGAATTGTTTTTCTCGTTCCTTCTCAGTTGCCTAGTAGGACTCAAGGTTGCTCTTAAAATTCTTTTGTCCCACAGGTGGGTGTTCTCTTGATGTAGTACTTTCCTCCTTTTCCTAGGGATGTGGCTTCCTGAGAGACAAGCACTAGGGATTGTTATGTCTCTTCTGGATCTAACCACCCAGTGGTAGACCAGTGGGTCGACCAGGTTCTGGGCACATACTGGAGGTTATCTGAACAGAGTCCTGTGATGTGAATTGTCTGCAGGTCTGTCAGCCATGGATACCAGCACAGTATTTGGGATGTCTCCTGGGTCCTGCAGGAGCAATCTGCTTTCTTCACAGAGTCTGTGGGTTCTCTTGGCTTTCCTGATTTATTCCTGCAGTAGTTTGGGAGTAAAAGTTCATGATGCAAGTCTCCACACATTGCTCTTTCTGTTTGAGTGGGAGCCGCAATCTAGTCCTGCCTCGTGTCTGCCATTTCTCCCCTGGTCCTGTCTTAATTACCATAGCTCTGTAGTAAGCATTAATATTGAGTAGAGTGATTCCTGTTAATTTATTTTTCAAGATTGTTTTACGTATTCTGGAACTTGGGCCTTTCTGTAAAAATTTTAGAATAAGATTGTCATTGTCTGTATCTACAAAAAACCTCCCTGACATTTGGATAGAAATAAATTAATTAGAAAAAAATGAAAACTGTAATGTTGTCTTTGAATCCATAGACATTATATATCTTTCTATTTATTTGAATCTTTTAATTTTTTATTTTGTAATGTTCAGCATACAAATCTTGAACATGTTTTGCTAAGATTATAAGTATCTCATTTTCTCTGAAGCAATAATAAATGATATAATTTTAAAATTAATTTTCTAGAATATGAAAATTTGACTTTTTTGTGTTGACCTTTTTTGTGATCATGCTGAACTCATTTATTAGTTCAGGGAGGTTATTAAAATTTATTTTTTGGAATTGTCTATGTTTGTCATTATGTCATTGAAGATAAGGATGATTATATTTCTTTCTAATCAGCTCCCTCCCTCCTTCCCTCTCTTCCTTCCTTCCATCCTTCCTTCCTTCTTTCCTTTAATTTTTACTTTTTCTAAAACTTTTAGTGCTATGTCATATAAGAGTGACAAGGGCATACTTACTTGCCTTAGGATGGATCTTGAAAAACGATTCAGTTTTTCAGTGTTAACTATGATAATAGCTGTATTTTTATTTAAGATGACCTTTAGCAAATTGAGATAGATCTTTATTTCCTAACTTACTGAGAGTTCTTAATCATACATTGGTATTAGACTTTTTCACATGCTTTTATTGTGTCATTTGATATAATTATATAATTTTCCTTCTTTAGCTTGTTCATGTGGTACATTACATCGAATGATTTTGGAATTTTGAACCAGCCTTGCATACTTGAAGTCACACTTA
The DNA here is from genome assembly GCA_963573385.1 of Cacajao melanocephalus. NCBI lineage: Eukaryota > Metazoa > Chordata > Mammalia > Primates > Pitheciidae > Cacajao > Cacajao melanocephalus. The sequence goes on along the minus strand of CAUYLG010059519.1, from coordinate 7,430 downwards.
GTCATGCTGCATATTTGTTTTTTACATTGTTGGGTTGATTTGCTAATATTTTCCTGAGAATTATGGCATCTGAATTTGCAAGAGATATTGGCCCATAGTTGTATTAGTTTCCTGGGACTGCCATAACAAATTACCCCAAACTGGGTGGCAATAACAGAAATTCATTCTTTCACTCTTCTGGAGACAAGAAGTTCAAAATCAAGGTGTTGACAGGGACATGTTTCCTCCAAAAGCTATAGGGGAATGCTATGAACTAAATGATGTGTCCTGAACATTCATATGTTAGAGTCCTAATCCAAATTTCATGGTGTTTTGACATAATGCCTTTGAAATATAATTAAGTTTAGATGAGATCATAATGGTGGTGGACCTTGCCAATTTTCTTATTTTAGTCCAGGAGGACTAATTTCAGATTTCTGAATTTCAGAACTGAAAATTAATACATTTATGTTGTTTAAAGCCACCATATTTATGGCAGTTGGTTATAGCAGCAATAAGAAATTAAAACAATAAGATTTCAGAATTTCATACTTTTATATTACAGTGTTCATCTTTCTTTCCTAAAGTTCCACACCTTCTTTTCTCATTTATTTATTTATTTTTTCTGTTTGGAGAGTTCCCTTTAGCCATTTCTTATGGGTACATCTACTGGTGACAAAGTTTTAGGTTTCACACATCTCAGAATGTCTTTATTCCATTTTCATATCTAAAGTTTAGTTTCACCCTATAGAAAAATTGGCAGTTTATTACAGTTCTGTTTTTACAGCATTTAAAAAATGTGTCATTTCCTTCTTGCCTATATATTTTAAGATTAAAAAAATAAGCTGTCATTCAAATGGGTGTTCACTTACAGATAATCTCTGGTTGCTTTTCTTTTTTCTTTTTATTTTTTTTAGTTTTCAGAAATTTAATTATGATATGTCTTGGCATAAATTTTTTGGGCTTATTCTATTTAGGATTAATTCATCTTTTTCAATTTTTAGTTTCATAACCTTTGTCAAATTTGTGAGTATTTTAGCTACTTTTTAATACTTTTTAAACTCTTGTTATTCTTTCTCCTCTTTCTGATATTCCAATATGATCTTTAGATATTTTTTATTATCCCACAGATGCCTGAGGCATTGTTCTTTTATTTCTAGTTTTATTTTGTTTTTTGTTCAAGTGAAGCAAATTTTTTTCTTGTATTATCAGATTCACTAATTTTATTTACCGTCTCCACTATATTATTGGGCCTTCTAATGGCTATTTGAAATTCTATAATTTCCATTCAATTTTTCAAATGATTTCTATGTCTTTGCTAATATTTTCAACTCTGATTTATTTCAAAAATATTTGTAAATTACTCGTTGAAGGACTTGTATGATGACTGCCCTAGAATTATTGTTAAATAGTGCCAATATCTGATTCAGCTTGCTGTTGGCATCAGTTGATTGTTCTCATATAAGGCATGACTTTTCTGGGACTTGCTATGATATGTTATTTTCTATTATACTTGGAGCATTTCAAATGTTAGATTAGAAAGTGTTAATTCTATTTAATTACTATATTTTAGCAGTTAGTTGCTCTGTTTAGGTGTAAGTTGTAGGTTGTGACTTTTGTTATCTGCATTTCTAATAATGACTTCAATTTCTGAACACTTGCGATGCTAGTCTGGCTTGCTTTTTCCTGCTTCTGTTTGAGCTCCTTCTTAATCCTAATGATACTTCCTTCAGTAATGCAAGTCACTTCATTTGGTGTTCTGGCCCCTTGACATAGGATGGATTATGACAGGCCTGTAGAAGGGATAGCCTTTTCCTGGGTCTGTTTTGTAGCCTCCTTGGTCCTGGTGGGCTCTCAGCTCTATCACTTTGTACCAGTGGGGGATGCAAGCAGCTACCTGGGCTGATTTATCTCTGTGTGTGGAAGATAGAGAGATAAGGAATGTAAACAGCTCTCTGCCATTTTATGGAAGGTCAGGAGACTTCAAATATAAATTACCTTATGTCATTGAGTGGATGGATATGAAATAGTTGGCCTGAGTTTCTTCTACCCCTGACTGGAAAGCCAGGAGCCACTGGGACTGCATGACTTTCTGTTGGATACAAGATTGAAAAATGCCTTTTCTGGAACATATTTTGCCATTCAGTGAAGGCCAGAAGATGTGGCAGTGTTGGCACTCCTAGTGTGAGTAAAGAGACTGCTGCTTTCAGTGGGGATAGAGCATAGTTTAGTGGGCCTGTCCCAATTCTGCTGTTGCCTCTGCTGTTGGCAGGTCAGGCCCCCTGCTCCTGGCAGGTGTGGGACCCAAATGAGTTCTGCTGGTACTGCTGTGACCAGACTGAGTCTACTCCTGCTACAAGTTGTGGATCACTTTACTAAGTTCCTGGCAAACATTCTCTTTCCCAGTCCTCTGGTGGGCGGGGAGGGGAAGCTTTTCTCCTTCTCCTTTTCTCTCTTCCCCCTCCTTCTCCTCCTCCTCTTCCTCCTCCCCTTTTTCTTCTTCCTTTCCCCTTCCTCCTCCTCCTCCTTCTCCTCTTCCTCCTCCCTCTCCTTCCTCCTCCTCCTTCTCCTCTTCCTCCTCCTCCTTCTCCTCTTCTTCCTCCTCCTTCTCCTCTTCCTCCTCTCTCTCCTTCTTCCTCCTGCTCTTCCTTCTTCCTCCTCCTCGTCCTCCTCCCCCTCCCCCGCAACTCCTCCTCCGTCTCCACCTCCCGTCCCCCTCCCCGCTTCTCCTTCTCCTTCTCTGTCTCTGGGTATTGGCAGTTCTAAGTTGCAGAATTTGAGGGAGCTCAATCTGGTATATGTGGGAGGTTTTTAAAATTCCAGGGTATTTATTTCAGTGTCATGATTTAAGTGCTCAAAGACTAATTGGTTCACACTTTTTTCACCTTTCACAGTCCTAGATAATGTCTGTAGAGTAACCTCTAGGGTATTTGTATTTTGTATATTCAGAAGCATAAGGAAAAGAGAATCTCTGTCATTTTATATCAGAACAAAATATAACTGAATACTCATTTTTATATTTAATTCTATATGTATATGTGCTTTATCCTATATGCAATGTTTCGAATATGTCCCCCAAAGTCTATATTGGAAACTTAATCCTCAATGCAAAAGTGTTGAGGGGTGAGACCTTTAAAGGGTGTACATCATGAATCATGAGTTAGTTATCTCAAGAGTGGGTTCTGAAAGAAGAATATGTTGGACCTGCTTCCATTCTGTCTCTAATAGATGTGCCTTTGCCCTTCTAACTTTCACCATGGATGACTCAGGAAGAGGCCTTTGACAGACGCTGGCACCTTGATATTGGACTTCATTCTAGACCTTGAATCTGTCTAGAATGGAATTAAATAATTTACTCTGTGTAAATTATTTAATTCCATTCTAGACAGATAAATAATTTACACAGAGTAAATTATTTAATTCCATTCTAGACAGATTCTCTACATATTACCTCTCAATGTCTTAAATCTGACCCTGTAACTATGTCACAGGTGACTACACCTGTGCAATCTTCATATAGTTAGCTTTCTCTAGCTGCATATTTTTGTCATTCATCTGCAGTATTGCTCCCTAGGAGTTAACTTGATGTAGACAGACATTATAATCCACCACAGTAAGACTTTGAACCATCAGTGGCCAGAGGACATTAAAATTAGAGTCAAATGGAATATTGGCTATTTTAGTTATAATTACTTAATCAGTGAGGGATGTACTTGAATGATTAGCCTTTAATTCTCTAAGTTTGAAGTAAGAAAGAACAGCACATAGGATCCTCCCACTACCTTCTTTCTATTAGACCCCACCTGCTAAAACTGCATGGAAGCCAACTAAACCAAACCTATCCCAAAATAACACTGCAAACAGTGATTATAATACATAATTATAATCATATAATCTTGCTTAAATGTCCTTAGTGATTCTGCATAGAATATTACAAATACCTCACAAATCTCAATCTGTCAGTGTTTCCCCACATTTATGAAGCATCGCACATCCTGTTGGGTACAGAATATAGATTTTTTAGGGGGCATGTCAAAAGTTAAAGCAGCAGAAAAACATTTTTTTAACAACTGACTTCACTTATCAAACAGTAGAACCTGAAAAAGGTCTGTGGCACCTGAAATCATTTAATGTTTTTATGGCAGTTATAAAAATCACTTCGGGTGTTGCTGCAGCAACAGCTTTGAAAGCAATAGAGTTCCGATGTCATGAAGATCCATCAAAAATAAATCAAACCTTGTTTCACTGGTGCCAAAGGAAGTGTGTGCAATGTAAAGTTATTAAGACCAAATCCATGTGCAGGCTTTGGCCCCAGCACAGGGCCCTGTTGCCTGAGTATTCCCTAATCAATCACTACCCCTCTCTTTGTTTTTTCTTGATATTGTCTGGAGACTTATGGGCTGTAGATTACAAAAGGTAAGTGCTTTAAGGCTCTGGGATCCTCTCCTAGAATACCATTTGGCCATCACATTACATAAACACACACACACACACACACACACACACACAAGAATAGACAGATGAGAGAGAAAGTTGCTGCAAGTAGTTTTATAGAACCTATTAGCCAGGAATGTTTAACATCTACTGATTTCTAAAATATTTAAGTAATCTTATTTAATTTTCACAAAATCCTAGGGATGACCCTGAAGAAATGTTTTCTTAATCTCACTTTGTATACCAAATATCAAAGCTCATAAAAGTTACGTATTTTACACAATGTGCGAAACTAACCAATGACGGAATTAGTTTAATATGCATTATTCAATGTCATCTTATGTATGCCTTCCATTCAACTTTTCTGCCTTTAAAGCTAAATTTAAAAAAAAAAAAAGTATGTGTGTGTGTGTGTGTGTGTGTGTGTGTGTGTTTCCCCCTCAAGATGGAGTTTTGCTCTTGTTGCCCAGGTTGGAGTGCAATGGCGTGATCTCGGCTCACTGCAACCTCCACCTCCTGGCTTCAAGCGATTCTCCTGCCTCAGCTTCCCCAATAGCTGGGATTAGAGGCATGCGCCACCACGTCCGGCTAATTTTGTATTTTTAGTAGAGACGGGGTTTCTCCACGTTGGTCAGGCTGGTCTTGAACTCCCAACCTCAGGTGATCCACCTGCCTCGGCCTCGCAAAGTGCTGGGATTACAGGCGTGAGCCACTGTGCCTGACCTGTATTTTTAAAAATTGAAATAATTTCTATATAAAAATAATTTTCTTTCTGGAAAAGTATTTACATTCATTTTTAAAAGTAAAAATATTATTTAAAACTAAGCATGCTCTGTAATAACTTTTAAAAACCATGAATCAAAGTAAAAAGAATATCCACTGAGAAAAATACAAAATTAAAATGGAGCTCAAGTTAACATGACTGAATTGTCACTAAATTGTAATCATCATTGCTCACAGTGTGACTATGTACCTGATTGCTAATAGGACAAGTTCACTTTGGTTGCAAATGCCTAAATCCATGTTTGAATATGTGATACCTCAATTTTTCACTTTTTGTCTCTCTTTGAAATACATAAAACCAGTATTTCTAGGTTATGTTGTGCTATGCCATCAGCTAGCCTTTAGTTTATGTTTGTGAATCTGCCTCTTTTCCTTTCATATTAGCCCTGATAAGTGAAGTAGTTCTACTTGGTTCTAATATGATTCTAAGTACAGATAGTTGTGTAATATTTATTTACAACATGGTCACCAGAAGGTATATATAAGATATAAATGCATACATTTGAGTGTGTATATGTAAAATATGACATATATATTCATATATTTTTGTAATTATAACTAAAATGAACACACAATATTAGAAAACAAATCTTTTTTGAGGGGAATTTTTATTTTATTTTTGCTTAATTGATTAATTATTGATTTAATATCTACTGGCATACTCAGAGTTTCATGTCTAGTCTACCTTCATGCTGATAATACAACATATTTTAGAGGGCAAAATATAGAAAACAAATCTTGAGGATCTTTGGACCCCAGAAAATCAATCAAGGAACAATGTATGTCCACAGATTGCAGTTTGAGAAAATTCTGAAATATGTTAATGACAAAACATAAGTGAAATTTTTAATATAATTTCTTACAAACTTTATCCAAATGATCAATTTTAAAATTGAATTAGAATTATAACTGTAAGTAATCTATTTAATGATCTAGAATTATGAATGTAAATATCATGTCCATATGCCTTGTTAAACGCAATACTACTAGGTTATTCATCAGCTGCCTTCAAGTATTTTTCTGTGACCAACTTCCATCAGTTCTCCAGTTTAGAGTACATTCTAGGCAGTGATCCTAAATGCTGACTTTATATTGAAATAATCTGAAGAACTTTAAATAGTAATCATACTCAAATCCCATCTTCAAAGATTCTTATTTAATTGGTCACAAGTTTCTGGGCATAAGTTTCTTTTAAATAGTTTTCTGAAAATTCTATTGTAAATTCAGAATTAAGAATAATTTTTCTAGTTAACCAGGAAAAAAATGTTCTTAAAATAAAATATAGAAAGTTTTGAATATCTATGTTTTCTCATGTTATTCATTTTCTGATTTGTGCATACCCATTCTTAGAGGCTAACGTACATACCCTGAAATATTCAGGTCAAGAAACAATACCTTATGACACCTTCCTAGAACAATGTAGGCTACATTGATTACTCTCTTTACTTTTTCCATGGCACTTAAAACCAAATAATAAAGCATATATTGCAATATTTCAGTCCCTCCTGTATATATCTGTAATCCAATGAGCCTGTGAGTGTAAACTTGGGCCCTTTAAGAGCCCATAATTCCAGTAACATGTATTAGACTTTTGGCAGGGACTTTTCAGAATGAATGAAAAAAAAATAAGGAAAGAATTAAAAAAGTCATAAGACAATAAATATTTTAAAAGATTACATTCTTTTAATCCAGTGTTCTCAGGCTCTACCTTGGTATACAGAGTCATTTGCATCTACATTGAATAGGCAGTAGCTACTTTATCATTGCTTCTGTGTATCCTTATTGTTCATTATCACTTCTCATTAGATCAGCTTTAAACAGGCTCTGCCTATATATTTTTTAAAATTTTTTATTGTACTTTAGATTCTGGGGTACATGTGCAGATCATGCAGAATTGTTGCATAGGTACATACATGGCAATGTGGTTTGCTGCCTCCATTCCCTGTCATCTATATCTGACATTTCTCTCCATGTTATCCCTCCCCAACCTCCCTACCCCCCTACTGTCTCTCCCCTAGACCCCCCCAACAGACCCCAGTGTGCGATGCTCCCTTCCCTGTATCCATGTATTCTCATTGTTCAGCACCTACCTATGAGTGAGAACATGCAGTGTTTGATTTTCTGTTCTTGTGTCAGTTTGCTGAGAATGATGGTTTCCAGATTCATCCATGTCCCTACAAAGGACACAAACTCATCGTTTTTTATGGCTGCATAGTATTCCATGGTGTATATGT
>CAUYLG010059517.1:0-28928 GCA_963573385.1 Cacajao melanocephalus | reverse complement strand
ACACACACACACACACACACACACACTTCTCTGTTTCTTTCACAGTTTTTCTGTGTCTTTCTTGTATTGCTGTTTACTTTATCTGTTTTCCTTTTTCCTTTATCTCCTGCTGAATAAGAGAATTCTTCTTAAAACCATACTCTGTTCATTTACTTAAATTTCCATGGATTAGCATAGAATGCCCTTCTACCCTCAAGTGAACTGACCCTCACAACTCTGTGAAAGAGATATTATTGTCACCTCCACAATACAAATGAAGAAGCTGAGGCTAAGACAAATAAGTCAACTTGCCTGATATCACGCAATCAGTGGGTAGCAGAGCACGTCTTTGAACAGAGGACTTGAGACTGACGTGCTTGTTCATTTCTTTGTCTATCCGCTGTCATGGCTGCTGTCACAACTTAGTGAGGAAGCAGCCATGATCCCTACGCGCTAGTGATTCTGGACATGAATCAGCTATCCCTAAGGGAAGCAGAGTCTTTGGGAGTCTAGAGTCACTTAGTTCTGGCTTCAGGTTTGTGCTTTATCACTTACTTGCTCCACCTCTATGAGTCTCAATTTCCTGATCTGTAGAGACATAAAATGTGAACGCCTACTTCAAGTGGTTATTTTGAAGCCTAAATGAGATACTGCATGGGAAACAATATTATAAAATTGAAAGCACTGCCCGCATTTTAAGTTTGCTTTTTTTTTTTTTTTTTACATTTTTTCTTTTTAAAGAATAGAGACATGGTCTCACTATGTTGCCTAGGCTGAATTCAAACTCTTGGGCTCAAGCAATCCTTCTGCCTCAGCCTCCCAAGTAGCTGGAACTTACAGGAGCACACCACCAAGCCAAGCTCCAAATGTTAGTTCTGATTGATTATCATCAAAATGTACTTGCTTCTTTTTCTCTGTCTGCTTTTTCCTGCTCCCTGTCTCCATTCATAGTTCCACAAATATTCATTGAATGGCAGTTACTGTACCTTAAGAACTCTGCTTGCTGCTGTCATTAATTATGTTTGTTTATTAAATCAGTCCTCATAATAATCATATGACAAGGGGCTAATATCCCACTTTTCAGATGGGGAAGCTGAGACCCAGAGGTGTTGCAAAATTTGCTCACAATCCAATTGCCAGCAGGTGCCCTGATTCTCTCTTCCCTGCTTTGTCTTTCACAGTCCAGCACATCCTTTAACCGGGATGCTGTGAAAGCAGGAACTGGCCGTCGCTTCCTCGGTGGACTCCTGGACCACACTTCCTATTGCTACACCCTAGAGGTCTCCTTTTACAGCTACATCATCAGCGGCACCACAGCTGCTGTGCCCTACACTGAAGAAGCCTGTATCCTTGGCCTGTCTTCACCCAGCCCTGGGCCAGCCCTCATCCAGCCCAGAGTATCCACGTCTGACAGATCAAGAATTGGGCCCCCAGCTCAGGTAAGGGCTGAGACGCTTGGGTGAGGATGGAGGTGCTGGTTCTGCTGGTGGCGTCTTTGGATTGTCCAGTTTGCTCCGGCCCTTAGTATGACACCCCCACCCCAATTGCCATGCTCCAAATCTTTTCCAGGCCACCAGAACCCATGGTCTGCCCACACCTTACACTGCTTGCATCTCTCCCCCCTTCTCTAATGATGCAGTGAGTCTTATGCCATCTACGCTACGCAAGTCCACAGGCTGGATGACCACCGCCAGGGTTACTGAGGAAGAGCTTGATGATCTTGACTCCTCTAACTCTGAACATACAAAACCATATTTTCTCTTTTCATCTTTTGTCTACCTGTCCTCTCCCACTTTCTCTTCCCTCTACTCAGTATTTTCCCTTGTACTTATTTTTCTCCCCCTTCGTCCCCCTCCTTCTGTACCTCCTCCCTCACCTGTCCTGTGCTTCTCTCTCCTTACTTCTTTTCCCATTCCTTCCCTCCTTTTTGTCCTCTCTCTCATCCCATCCCCCTTTCCTCTCTTTCTCTCCTCTTTGCCTCTCTTGTCTTCCCTATCTTTCCCCTCTCATCCTCTGTGCATCTTTCTCTCTGCCTTTGACAAATTCCTTTTCCTCTTAGTTTCTTCATGAAATTACTCTGAAAACTCCAAGCCAGCCATGATGAAATTAGAAGTTATTTTCTAGCTTGGGCTAATCTTTTGAGGGATTAAGTAGTAACTCTAGTTTCCTGAGTGTTGATTTTAATGTCAAGGTCACTGCATCAGAGCTGTAACAGATCGCGGCCGATTCTGCTTTCCTGTATCCTTTGTTTCAGGTTGACCCATGTCTCCTTTCCTAACACTTAGTTTTCTAGAGAAAGAATTACAGTGGAGGGAGGAGGAAGGAACTTTAGATGAAATGAACTCTGTATTGATGCAAACTCCCCCTCCCTGGAAGTAGAAGTGTTCTTTTTAGCATTTTTTCAACACTTGGTGAGTGTTTATGGAGCTCCTATCATACTCTGTGCAGGAAAACGTCTTTTCTGAAAGTGGCATGACTTAGGGCTAGTCCCACCAACCAAGTGAAACTGAGTGGCTCTGTTTATATGTGTGTGTATGGCAGGGGGTGGGTAGGGGTTATGGTGTCCAGGTACCTTGCCAGAACATAGGAAGTAGGGTGATGACTCTAGAAGGAGGGGCTGGCAGGGGGTAGGCCAGGTGTTAGAGCAGTATTCCAGACCCTGTTGGACATGGAGAGATTATAATTGGAACTGAGAGTTCCCTCTCTACAGTCATCAAGACCGAGTGTCATCTTGCAGTCTGCTTTAATACCCACCCGATTCAGCAAGGCCAAGGGCGTAGGCTCTGCTCTGAGGAAGAGGGACTGTGGGTTCCAAAGTCCTGGCCACCTGTTATGTGCCACACTGCCCCTCTTCATGCCCCATGCACACATTAGATGTATGTGGTCTATGGCCTCTCCAGAATTTGCTAACACCTGTAATACATGCATATGCTTCATTCTACATGGTGCTTGCTTTGCTCTCCCATAATATTATGACAAAGGGACAGAGAGTGGTCTGGAATAAGAGTTAGAGCTTGTGCACCAAAGGGGATTCTGCAGCCCTTATTCATAGTGAGATGAGGGTCCCTCCAGAGGAGGCCTGCACTTAGTTTGTTGTTGTCTTTTGCTGTCCAATCTGACAGGTTCTCCTACCCTTTCTTGGGACTTCTGACATGCTTTTGTGTTAGAAGAAAATGCGTTTCTTAGTAGAAAGCCCACCCTTGGTTCGGGCCCAAGGTTTCCACCCCTCAACAGCTAACCCTCATTTATCAAAAGTAAACACACCATTAGCACATACCAGGAATGAGAAAAGGCACCTAGGGTAAAATAGTGAATAAAAAGGCATGGTTCCTGACTCACAGAGCTTTCAGTCCACTTGGGGAGACAGGAAAGGAAAGAGATCATTACAGTGTATATGATAAATTCTGTGGTGGAGGAATTCCAGAAGGCTATGGGACATTTTCATTTTACAAGTATGTATCGAGTTCCTGCCATAGATCAGGTCAAGTTCTAGGCACAGGGAATGTAGTAGAGAACATACCAAGGACAAGAATGTCTTTACATGGGGGGAAAAGAGAACTCACACGCAATCCTGGGAGTCAGGGAAGATTTCCCAGCAAAAGAGACGCCTAAACCGAGTTTTTAATATGAACTAGTCAAACCGGGTTAGGGTGTTGTTGAAGGGAGGACATGTTAGACAGAGAGGGGAGGACAGAAGGTGTGGGCAGGAGCTGTACGGGGTGATAAGCAGTGATAAGTCTGAAACGGAAAGCTGTAAGGAGTTTGATCTTGAATGTAGACAATGGAGAGCAATAGAAGGGTTTCTAATGGGGAGGAAAGGCCACTCTGACTGCAGCGGAAAGGACAGATTCGAGGGGACCAATACTGTAGGCAGGGACATGCATTAGGCTGTTATAAAAATCCAGGTGAGAAATAATTCAGGCCAAGACCAGGGTGGTGGCTGTGGAATATTTAGAACATGGAACTGAGAAGAGGAGGTAATTGACTATATGGGAGCAGTGGCAGGGAATAGGAACTCGTGATTGGAAGGGGTTAGGGTGAACAGAGAGGCTGTGCACAAGCTGAGCAGGCCGTGATGCTGATGGACCCACCCTGCCTTGTTCTGTCCTCCAGAGGATGAGAAGAGGAAAGAAATTGCCCCAGGGAAGCTCAGGCCAATTCAGTGCATGCAAGGGTGATTTAACTTGGGTTCTGTCTGAAATACTGGTTTAAAAAAACTCTCAGTTCATAATGGAGGGAGACTTCAGGCAGACAGATTGTGATCTTTGTTGGCTGCTGGCTCCGGGTCCCAATCAAAAAAAGAAATTACATGGTCTGGTGGGAAAGGCAATATGGTCTGGGAGAAAATGTCCTCTAGACTAGGAATCAGGAGACCTGGATTCTGATGACAGCACCAACGTTATCCCAGAGAGCACCCTCCGGCAAGTCCTCTAACCTCTCTGAGGTGAGCTTCCTCACCATTTCAAAGGGACCAAGGACCTTCACACTTGTCTAACCCCTGCTGTGGGAGTTAAAGAGAGACATTCATTAAAAATAAAGATATGGTATTATGCAAACAGAACAGACTTTCAATTCAGACATATCTGGGTTTGAATCTTAGTCTCACCTACTTACTAGATGTGTCACTTTGGACGAGTTGTATAACCTCACTGGGCCTCAGATAGTTTCCTAATCTGTAGCAGGAGGATGTAATAATGCTTAACCTCACTGAGTTGCAATGAGGTTAAAGGAAAAAGCTTGTATGAGTGTGCACTGTAAACTAAATATTAAGAGACATTGAAAAGGTTTATGTGAATGAGGACAACTGTCTATGTGAAAGAAGATAGATAGGGCTCTTACAGCAAGAGATCAGCGGCTGTTGTTAGGGTTTATAAGACAAAGGGCATTGGTGGGGTCATCACAGTTGAGAGTCTTGCCTGGACTACAGAACAATGACTGGTTCACACCGTGGGAGGTATGCAGTTCCTTGATGGGGTTTCTTGTTTCTGTCATCCAGGATGCCCCCTTCCTAGGATCGTAGAGGCCAGACTAGTTAGTTAGAGGATCCTGGGTGAGTATAACATCAGGAAGGGCTAGGGGATGCAGAGAATCCCAAGGGATATTTCACCCAGATCCAGAATAGTGTCCACCTCCCCACAGATCAGAGCGTATGTGTCGGTTAGTTCAGTTCTTCTCCTTGGAAAAGCACCAGCTAAACATGACCAGGGTTTTGCTCTCTGACTTCCCTTCTCCACTATCTCTGGGAAATAAAGCAAGGGACATAGTTGCTGAAGCTTACCTGGCTGTGTGACCTTGGACTGGTTATGTCACCATTCTGAACCTGTTTCCCCAGTAGTACTCACTTTGCATGGTCATTGGGAGCACGAAATAAGGCACTATATCTGCATTCCGCTGGTACTCCTGGCATCTGCTAGGTTCTCAACACATGTTCTTGTCCTGACTTTTCTTAGCCCCATGCAGACTACATGGCTTTCTTTCTGTTGGTTGAATCTTCAACTTGACAATCTGGCTTTAAAACTAGCAACTAGGGTTTGAATTCTGACTCCACGCGATTACGAGTGGCTCTAGGAAGTCTTTTCCCTTCTCTCAGCCTCTGTGTGTAATACTTCCTACCCATCAGAGTTTTGGGGGAATAAAATTTTGTGTGGACTTGATCACTATTGTAATTTATTCCAGCTCTCACATTCTAAGATTTTCCTGATTCTAAAATGTACATTATATAATTCCATGCTTAGAAATGAGTTGGCACAATAATCCATAAATTATCAATACTCCATTTATCAATAATCCCTAATTTTTATTAAGTGAATTTTAATATTCAGTGATTCCTTGAGCATAAGAGATTCTAAATTTAATAGGGAAAATCAGTACAAAAGTATCCTGGGCAGCTGGTCAGGCCAAGACAATAGCTATTTTCCTTCTTTTAGTTTAGGGGTTCTTAATTGAGGGACTTATAGATATCTTCAACAAAAGCCCATGAACCATCTAAAATGTATGCAAAGCTGTGAGTAAATATTCTTCGTTCATTTTTTGGGAGGAAGGCCCATAGCTTTCCACAGAACCTAAAAGAGAGACATCCTCAGAGGCTTCTGCCCTGGCCGGTGACCTCTGAGCCTCTCTTGTCCATGTTGGGGCAAGAATATGGCGCGGGCGTCAGAGTCCTGGGTGTGAGTCCTCTTTCACATCATTCTTGCATAATCCCATATTTAACCACTCTGCACCTCAGTTTCTTCATCTGTAACGTGAGGATGATTATTTACTTCACAGGGTTGGTGTTAGGGCTACATGGGAGAATGCATGCAGATAAATCACTGGGCATATAGTCTGTGCCATTAAATATTAGGTCTCTTACCTTTCCTTCCTGTCATTTGTTGTTTTGTGAAATGATAAATTTCTGCGAATTTTGAACCATTCTTCAGGAAACCCTATTTACATTTTACTGGGCTGCCAAGTAATAAATATGCTCTGTTCAAACGATTTGAAAAAGAGGGAGAGAAAGGCTAAACTGGAATCATAAAGTAAACCAGAGCTTATATGGCCTTTGTTTATAGTCTGGTTACAAGCCAAGAGGAAATAGCTCTTTGACATAATGGTTGAGAAAAACATTGGGAACAGAGACCTTGAGTCCTGAGCAGACTGGTTTCCACCCAGGCTTGTAGCTGTGGACACAATGAAATAAGAAAATGCTGGATCTTAAGGAGATGGGTATGTCTGGTGTGGCCAAGAGAAGATGCTGAGATATCAAATTCAGTTAATTGGATTCATCTCATTTCAAAGCCCATATATACCTTGCACTGGGTCTTCTGAAACCTACGTCAGACATTGAAGTTATCATTTATTTACCCATCCATCTAACCCAACATATTAGGCACTAGAAATAGACCGATGAGTAAAGCATGGTCTCTGCTTCCAAGATGAAGACAGTTTTGAGGGGAGAGAGAAAGGTAAAGAGACAGTAGCATCATAGAAGGATAAATGTTCTGACAGAGGGGAACTCTGCTGGTTGGGGAAGCAGTGGGAGTCATCTAACCCAGCGGGGGTGGTACAGGAGGGAATGGGAAGAAAGGCTTGGTAGAGGAAGAGAAACTAGGGCTCAGACCTCCAGGATGAATGGAATGCAGGGAGGAGAAGAAGGGGTGGAGCAGCCTTCCTGGCAGAGGAGAAGTACAGGAGACAGCCCAGATGCCAGAGAGAGGATGCTACATCCAAAGTATTAGAGGGTAGCTGGGGCTGGGCCAGAAGCAGCAGGTGATTAATAAATATAGGCAGAGCCAGACCATGGGGAGAAAGAGAAAGATTTGTGAAATATGTAACAGATACATTGAACAGGCAGTACTCACAAGGTGCAATTACAAAACAACTTTATTTTTTGTCTCCCATTGGCTTTATAGATAGATAGATAGAGATTATAGATCTGGAGATAAAAAAGCTCTGGCAGGCCCCATGAGTCTCCAATCACTCTCAGGAAATTAAAAGTTCTCTAATTAATTCTAGTCACAGAACAGTCTCAGTTTAGCAATGACTATGTCTGGTCCAATCAAAAACATCAAACCTCTTCAAAGTAAAAATCCTCCCCATCCTCTAGCTCAGACCTATCTCAAATAGGCTGCTCATGTGACCAAGGGGTTAAGGTCTGGCTGACTTCTGTTTCCCTAACTTGGCTTCCCAGCTTTTCCCCTCAATCTGGGTAACAGTAACTGTTCAATCCTCCAAGGGGGAGCAGGTTGAGGGAGAGGAGAAAAAGGACAGGAAAGGTCTTAGGGGACTAGTACTCTCATGAGACAGCATGGGCAGTCCCTTGCAAGCTTCTTTAGACACACCCTTTTCTGGTGCTGGAGCTCTGTTGATGTGAGCAGATGTGTCTGCTCAGTTCAGTTGCTTATGGCTCCTTCCTCAGCCTCTGGTGTTGGGGTCACTACTCCCCTCCTCTGGCCCTCACGTCTGAAGATGAGCAAAAGATTGCAAAACTGGTTTTTTGGGTTACTTTTGCAAATCCTGCATGGTGGTTTCATACTTCACTCTGAACTGTGATGTCTACAGTCTTGGGATCTCAGCTGAAACTACAATTTTAAAAGTTCCATTTTAACATGCTCCAATATCCAACAGGCAGGATTGAGTATTCTCGCTGTTTGTTTGGATATGGGGTAGAGAAAAGAGTCAAGGAGGATGCCCAGGTTCTTGATTTGAAAACATTATGGGGCTGGGCACAGTGGCTCACACCTGTAATACCAGCACTTTGGGAGGCAGAGGTGGGTGGATCACTTGAGGTCAGGAGTTCAAGACCAGCCTGGGCAACATAGTGAAACCCCATCTCTACTAAAAATACACCACCAACAACAAAATAGCCGGACATGGTGGTGGGCACCTGTAATCCCAGCTACTTGGGAGGCTGAGATAGGAGAATCACTTGCACCCAGGAGGCGGAGGTTGCAGTGAGCAGTGATCAGGCCATTGCGCTCCAGCCTGGGAAGCAGAACAAGACTTTGTCTGGAAAAAAAAAAAAAAACAAAAAAAACAAAAAGAAAACAATATGATAGATGGTAGGGCCAATTATTTAGCTGCAGACTATTGGAGAAAGGGGTTGGAGAGGGGGATATTTTGAGCTCAGTATGTGATCTATTGAGTATAAGGGGCTTATATAAAATTCAGATGGAAAAGTTTGGTAGGCAGCAAGCTCTATAGGCCTGAAGTTCTGGAGACAGGCCTGGGCTTTGGATAGACTCAGCATAGGTTTTTCTACAAGGTACTATAAAATCACAAAGAAGGAAAAGATTTTCTTGGTGTGCACAGTCAAGGTGGGCTTCTGCTTGATGACTTGGTAAAAAGGAAGCTAGACTAGAGTTAAGATCTCAGTTCCAGTATGGACTTTACCCCTTGACTCCCTCGTAAAGCTATGTGGCCTTGGTTAAATCACTTCACCTCTCTGGCTAAAGCCTGATACTAGATAGATATTCAGTGAATGCAAATGGATTGAATGAATGAATGAATGAAGTAGAAGCAGGCCTCACCCAGTATCTGTTAGTCCACTTGGATCAATAATAGGGCAGTGAGTTATGTGATCTGTGCTGTTCAGAAACAGTATTGGCATCTTTATGTGGTTAGGGGTGTGTATTGTCTAGATATTTGTTCTTGCCAGAGAGCCTTCACTAAATTTTAGGTGGAGGACAGAAGAGTAGAAAACAGTCAAGTTTCACCTATTGGTTGGCATCTAAAGACACCTAGGTACTTCCTAGTTCTTGTGTGTCATACCCAAGGTCAAAGCTTTGTTAAGAATCATAAGCAAAAAAAAGCTTCCCTCCGAGGGTTTTGGGAACCGAAGACTAAACTGTACTGAAGTCTGTTGATTTTTTTCTCCTCCCTACAAATATGAGCTACAGTTTGATCTTTAAATACTAATCCTTCTGATTGGCTAACTGGCTGAAAGAATGACTAATAATAATAGTAGCAGTAATGATAAAAGTCATAACATTGAGAATGTGCTTCATGAAGAGCCTCAGGTCTCTCTACCAGAGCATCAGCTTTGCCTATAACTTGTGAAGTAGGTTTGAGGAGGTCTGTTCCCTGCTTTGGGTCCTAATATTCTTATCTTTAGCTTAGAAGATGAAATGATATGATCTTTAAGTTTATTTTCAGATAGACAGAGAATCATTTGATTTGGGCCTTTGAGATAGTGTCTCCATTTCACAAGCAGGGAAATTGAAGCCCAGAAAAATCAACTAACATGCCCCAGGCTGCACAGCTACTAGTGGTAGAGTGAGAATTTAAATCCAGATTGATCCAGCTCAAAGTGTGTGTTCTCTCCTAGGTTTTGTCTCACCTTCCTCCCTGCTCTGTAATCTTCCCAGTTTCCCTCCATTTCCTGTTGAACAAGAGCCTTTCTGAACCCTGCAGAGGCTGGAACCTAACAGTCAGCTCTTACTCTCATCCCCCTCTCTGATCAGCGTCCCTAGCTTTGACCTGTTTGCAATCCCTGATAGCCCAGATGCAGCTCTGCGGGATGCTGCCCAGACCCTCTCTCTGCAGTGCCCAGCCGACCTGCTGCCTGTTGTGAGCCCTGCCTTGGGCTGACTGCCCCTCACCTCCAGATCAAAATGTGCCCCTGATCTCTGAATGTCTCCTGCCCAGGCCTGGAAAACCTAAATGTTATTACGTTTCCCTAGCCTCCCTCATCCCCTAAAATGAGGTTTCTAAGGGTTTTATCTGCTGTTGTCAAGTTTATGGCCATAGTTTGAAATGCTGTTAATATGATTGTCAGCAGAGAGCTACAAATTACAAAGTTGTAAAGTTCCTTTATAGTGATAACTGTCAGCCTTCACTAGCAGTACCCGCAAGGCTCCATGGAAACCAAATTGATGATAAAGAGAGCTGATATTGTTTCAGGGTTATGGCTGTTAGCTGACGGTCAAAAGGAATCCTGGCTGGTTCCTAAGTAACTTGAACCTGTTTATCTATATTAATATTCCCTTCAACTCATGCATATAAGGCTTGTGTTTCTACCATCTTATTGCACAAATGTGGGGAGAGCCCAAAAGTGGAAAGACTCTTTACCCAAGATGAGCTCCAGCAAGTTGTTGCAGGTTTAGGCCTAACTTTCATCAGTTCAAGGACAATGAGAGGGACTGTCTGCTATGCTATAGAAGCTTAATAAATAATTGCTGAATGCATGAATGCCTAGAACATTTGAGGAGGGCTTAATTGAACAGTAATTGGAACAAAGATATTGAGTCATTCCTGCCTTTAGAGTAAAAAGAATAAAACGAAAGCAGCTTTGGAAGTAATGATTTGGGGAAATGAGGTTTCCTGTGCAGTAAAATGGTTTAGGCATCTTAATTGACACTATTAAGTTTGATATTGATCAACAGGGCAATGTGTCAACTCGCACATCCACCGTCCTATCCTCCTGCCAAAATGGAAGCTGATTTTGGCCGCATTAACAGAAACAGATTTGGGGAGCAAGGAGGTGTTGGCCTTTCTTTGCCGTGCTATGTCAACGACCCTGGGAACTGTGCGTTCATTTCTGGTCCCCACTTTATGTCGAACGTTGATAAAATGGTGCACAGGTCCTGAAGCATCAGGTTGGAAATGGAACACAAAGCTAGGTTTACCAACTGCCCTGGTTTGCCTAGAACTGAGTGAAGAGTTTCCCAAAACAGGGGACTCTCTGTGCCAAAACCAAGACGGTTCTCAGCAAACAAAGATGGTTGGTCACTACCCAAAGCTATGACATATGAGGAACTGGTAAAAATAATTGGGGCTATTTTCTGCGGCAAGAAGACATTTAGGGGCTACATATTTGCTTTGGTCAAATCTCTAAAGTAGCAGTCCCCAACCTTTTTGGCACCAGAGACCGATTTCATGGAAGAAAAATTTTCAGTGGACCAGGGTTGGGAGGGGAGGTGGTTTCAGGATAAAACTGCTTCACCTCAGATCATCAGGCATTAGTTAGATTCTTATAAGAAGCGCACAATCTACATCCCTCATATGCACACACGGTCACAATAGGTTTGCATTCCTATGAGAATCTAATGCCACTGCTGTTCTGACAGGAACAGCACCTGCCCAGGAGCTCAGGGCCTGCCACTCACCTTCTGCTGTGAAGCCCTATTCCTAACAGGCCACAGTACCAATCCGTGGCCACAGGCTTGGGGACCCCTGCTCTAAAGAGCTCTCAGGAAGCAGAGGGAGTAGATCTGTTCCCTGTGGCTCTAGAGGTTAGAACAAGAGCCAGTAAGAGGCGTCTCCATTCTGAACTTTTATGGGGAAGATAATACAGGCAGGGTCTGGAATCCAAGGCTGCACTCGCTGAGCACCTACTCTGCACCAGGACCTATGCTGGTTTCTGGGGATGCAGAGCTGAGTGGCTGTAGCCTATGCCTGGTGAGGTTCCCTGATGGTGGAAGAGATGGGCAGGAGAGTGACCATAGGACAGTTGTGACAGATGGGAACACAGGACATGGAGAAAAGGGAACATCTAACCTAGTCTTGAGGGGAGCAGGGGATGGGAGGAGGTACAGGAAGGAAGTACCATCATTTTTACAAAGTCTAGAAGGATGAGAAGAGAGCAAAGGGCTTTACAGGCAGAGAGAGTCGTGTGTGCCCAGTCCAGAAAGCTGCTTCCCTCCTTTGGACATGTCTGGGCCTTAGGTGTGAGTTAGAGAGTGAGAGGCAGTGAGGCTGGAGAAGGGTATGGGAACCAGCTAGTGAAGCAGCAGTGACCCAGAACCACACCAGTGCTGCCTGGAGGACACCGTGGCAGCAGTGAGGAGGATGAGTTGAATGGGGTCAGTTGGAGACAGGTGAACGTACCACAAGCAAATGCCACAGCACCTTACCAAGTAATACCTGCCTGCCCTTCTTCTCACTCTTTTCATCTTTAAAAGGATGCATTCCTGGGAGATTGGCTCTGAAAATAAGTCTAAGGATCTCCTTCCTCCTGATTCCCCTCAGGAACCCAGATCCTGTTTCTCAAATCATACTATCTGACCAGAAGTTTGGGATATCTCCTAGTGGAATGTTGTGTACTGTGCCGTGTTTTCATGTGAGACTCACGAGCCTACATACCTTATCAATCCAGTCTGCAGCCGACTTGCTGTGATCCGGCCAGAAGTTTGGGATATCTCTGGTAGCAAATCACTGCCCTGCCCAGGATCCCATTTGTAAAATGAAGCGTTTGGACAAAGGACATCCATCCTTCAGACTCATTCAAAGAGTTTAATTTGTATCTAACATCTATTGAACACCTACTATGTGCTAGACATGGTGATCTTAGGATTTGCCGTGACCCCTGGGGCCACAGGGCCGTTCTCTACAGGACCACCCACTCTCCCTTTCTTTCAGAAAGATCCTAAAACTAGCACTTCATATCTCACTTCAGGCTGCAGGCCCAGCCAAGACATGCTGCCTGTCAGGGATTTCTTATCCGTCAATATTTTCTTCAAGATGATAAATGTGCTGCCAATAGGAGGAGGCAGCTGCCAACTCTGTCTGAGACAAGGGCCTTTAGCTGGGGTTGTGGCCGTGCTTAGCTTGTTGATGTGTCTCAAGAGACAGGAGGTGGGAGCTGTGCCTGGGAAGGATGCAAGTTGGGACTTGGAGCAGGGAGGAGGTTGGGACCACTGCTCTCAATCCATGCAGTTTCAGCCATGAGACAGTGGAGGGGAGAGAGGAGACAGAGGACACTTGGATGTCAGTTCAAAAAGAAAAAACATCTATATATTTATGGTATTTATGAAGCTCCTGCAGAATGCCATGCTCTGGGTAGGCCATCCAGAAATAAACAGTACTCTTCAGTGTATAAAGTGCATTTGGAGCCATCATTTCATTTGGTCCCCACAACAATCCATAGAGATGAGTATTATTATCTCTATTTTACAAACAAGGAATTCAAGGGTCAGAGAAGGAGGTGCATTTTGTCTCCGAGGGCCTATCCTAAGCCAGGACCAATCTCAGGCTCCAGAAGTACAGAAACTCAGAGTTGGACTAAGAGGAAGCCTGTCCAGGTGGCCCAGTGCATAGGTGGTGTGGCAGTATCCTCCCGGAAGCTTGAACTTGTTTCTCCTGATATTAAATCCTCTGATTGCTCCACTGAAAGACACTTTCTTTTAAGAAATCAGCCATATGGTTGAGGAGCTAGTAGCTGAGATATAACTAACAGATGCCATTGTTGATAATAGAATGAAACAAGCATGGACTTTGGATCCAGGAATCTCAGTTCTGCTATTTACCAGTTGTGTGAACTTAGGCAAGTGACCTAATCTCTCTGAGCCTCAGTTTGTCCATCTGTAACAATGATTATTGTGATATTTAGCTCACAGTGTTGTTTTGAGGAGATGGAAACAAAACAAATTCCCAGGTGCCTAATAGATTACCTGGAACATAGTAATCGCTCAATAAATGATACTTTCACTATTATTATTACCAGCCAAATATCGAGTTGGATGAAATCTGAGTGATAAATTCCTGGGTTAGCAGAAGAGATGAAATCTGTTTGGATTATAGGTTTCATGGAAACTTCTGTGAAGGGTTCTTAAGATTCTTAAGGGGTTCTTTAGATTCTTAAAAAACAGTCTTCTTAAAGGTGTGTTCAGAGTCCTCTGACATCCCAGTAGAAACCTTCGTCCTCATGTGCATACTTTGGAACTTTTACCAGGCGAATTCACTTAGGATTAGTCTCTGGACTCAGTCTATGGTCAAGCTCTGTGATTAAAGCCAGGGTTCAGTCTGTGACTGGGATATGGTACGTGATGCTCAGCTGGAAACAGCATGTGAGTCTGGTGTTGAGGAAGCATGTCATGATAGAGTTAAGATACTTGGGCTCTCATCATGGAATTTAAGAACTGGAAAGTACAGTGATTTTGATTTTTTAACGGAAATGTAGACAACTGATGCTTCATCTGTGCTGGTTTCCCACTCTCCCTATTGCACCTACCTTGTAAATAGTTGGGCAGATCAAATGGCATCATAGGCAAGACATGATTTTGAAAACCATTTTACCCCGGACTCAAAGAAGGGATGATTCCTGGTGAAGGGGAAGAGCAGGAGGGGTCTGGGGAGAAGCTGGAAGCATGTTGCTCTTTTGGACAGAAAGCAGATCTAGAATAGGGAAGCGGCAGGGGCAGGGCCTAGAGGAGGCACTGGGCTGGTGTAGAGGCAGCCACAGAGGACCCAAATCAGTTCACTTCCCAGCATGTGTTAGCAGGGGTGTGCATCGGAACCTAGCTCCATCGGAAAGATGCTGGCCATAGGGCTGGTAACCCACTGAACTGAGCAACAGTCTGGACTCTCTCCCAGCTCCTTCCCTCCGCCGCCTGCCTTTGCAGTTGCCTGAGGTTGAAGTGCCCTCTCCTGGCCCCCAGGGTGCATGGCTACCTTCCACATAGAGGATTGGAAGGCTGCTGGGTCCTTTGTCTGGGCTAAGACCTATGCTCTGGAGGGCTTGAGTATCTCTGGGGTTGGGTGGGCGGCGACTGGAGAGGGGAGGGGCACCCCCCTTCAGTTCTCCCAGGTCTCTCTCTGCATAGCATTCCTCTTCCCTGCATAGGTCATCTCTCTTTCCTCTTTCATTCCCCATTCTGTTTCTATTTTTGTCTTTTTGTCTTTCTGTTAGGCTCTCTCTCTCTCTCTCTCTCTACACACACACACACACTCTCACACACTCTCTCACACACACACATACACAATTTGCACATAACTTTATTATACCCTCTTACCTTCTCCACTTTTTATCTTCTCTTCCTACCCAGCCTCTCTTTTTCCTTCCACCTCTTTCACTTTTTTTTTCTCTTTTTCTTCCTCCTTACCTCCCTCTCTTAAGGCGAATAGTGGAAACGCATAGCACTAAATCCACATTTGAATTAAGTATTGTCCACTTCAATGACCTTGAGCAATGCTTTGTGCTCTCACACCTTAACTGATGTTGAGGATTGAAGGGACCTGTGTCAGTGCCTATCACAGTGGCCTCTGACCTGGGCAGGGCCTCAGGGGTCCCTGTCCTTCCTCATATCCCTTTCAGCCCCACTCTGCTGCCTCTTTCTTTTGATCTTTTCATTCTTGTCCAATTCTTCCTTCCCTCTCTCCCTCTGTCACTATTCCCATTCCTCATACTATAGTTCAGATTCAGATTCACATGATGTAATATCTACAGAGCTCTTCATAACTTGGGGACTTGACCTTCACCTTGAAGGAACTGTTTTTGGGGTTCACCATCTCACTTCTGCCTCCCTAAGAGAGGACAGAGTGGCTTCTTGTTTGAGTGTCTGATGAGGGTCTGAGTTAACTGTAAACTGAGTTAAGGGACAATCAGAGGTTGTCAAAATGCCCAGGGGAGTTTCTGTTCCCAGTGTGTCCTACAGGAAAGGTTTGTGGTGAGGAAGGAATCTCCCAAGGCCCATGTGACAACCTGGTGGATGTATCCATGGGCCAGTTATTTTAATTTGCTTGGTCATTTATTTATCCCTGTGGTAAATTACAACAAAAGCCCCTCCACAATAAAGCAATGAAATGCATTTCCTAGCACTGAGCTCTTAAGGAAACATCTCACCTGGGAATCCATGTGGGGGCCCAGTAGGAGGCAGTGGCCTCTGGCTTCAAGGGCATACCTTCAGCAGATGCTAACATGAGTGTCATGAGGATGCCTCTCATAGTGTCCCCTGATGAATGCCAAGGGCACAGTCCCAAAACACAGTGCAAGCACGCAGCTGCCTAAAGTCTAGCTAGACACCACACCAAGGCAAACGTGAGTAACCTGCATCCTTCACTTCCATCCTCTGAGATGACCACATCTCTCAGTCCAGCTGCAGAGAAAGCCAGGACGAACAAGTGGTACAGGATCAGGCAAAGGCCAGGAATGAGAGAGTTGAGCTAATGTGACTCAGGTTGGGAGCTCAGACTTGGAAATCATAGAAATCGGGTTTCAAATTTTAGTTTTGCCACTGCCAAGCCCTGTGTGACTTTGGGCAAGTTACTTCACCTCTCTGAACTTTAGATATCTTATCTGTTCAATAGAAGTAATGGTACAAACTTTTTGGGTTTGTGGTGAGAATTAAATGAGCTAATGCATGTCCGTACTTAGCACCTTGACTGGCTCCTGGCAAGGGATGGTATCTATTATTGCGCCTTACAGTCCTGTGTGCTGGCTTCATGGGGATCCCAATAAGTCAGGGATCTGTTGACCAGGTGGTTGGGAGGCCATCTGATTGCCTGGATAGAGAACTGTCTGCACCACTACAGAGACACATGAAGCCGGATGACCAGTTTTAAAGCAAAAGAGGATTCTTCTTTTGAGTTCTCTCGTAAGAAAGTGTGACTGTAGTCTACCCCTGCTTATATGCACCGAGGCAGACTGGAACATCTCTAGCACACAGCCCCTTGGCTAAGCACTTCAGTGATAGTATGTGCAAGTGGGTGTCTGGGAGTCTGGGAATGCGCAGCAGTTACAGCATGAGGAAGATGCCCGAGCTTTAGAAAGCTGGGAATCTCTCGAGAGAAGAGATATATGTACTGTTTGCTTACTATGTGCCAGATACTGTGCTAAGTGCTTTATTAGCTTATTTAATTCTCTTGGCAGCATTATGAAGCAGTCACTAATTCTTACAAGTAAAAATAAAAGTTAACCCATGATATTAACATACCTGGAGTCACCCAACTTGTATGAGGCATGGCCAAGCTCTGAACCCAAAACCCCAGGATTCCACAGCATCATCCTTCCTCCTGTGCCCACATCCAGACTGTCTGTGAGATTTCACCTGCCCTGTCCCACCCCTCACAGCCCTCCAGCCCTTACTGCTCCTCGAAGAGGCAGCAGATCACAAAGCTGTGGCAGGACAGACCCCTCTCTCCAAACGTGACGCACAATGCCTTCACTCTGCTCTGGTTTTCTTCTGACTGAGAGTTTCTACTTAGCCTAAAGTCCTCCATACCTCTTCACCGGAAGGTGATTGTTGAGGGAAAGTTACTGGGCTCTGTTGAAAGTCATTTTTAGATTCCAGAGCAGGACAAGAAGGAACAATGACTTCACATGTGCATGACTAATTCAAAGCACTTTCATCTTTAAAATGTCAAACTTTATGGTCAGTGGCTGTTCCACAGTGAGCAGCAGCACTGTGAATATTAAACTACCAGGTTGGCAGGGCATCCAGACTGGGAGTCTTTGTAAGGGCAAACAACTAAGGTGATGGCTAGGGCTGCAGGCCAGCTTTGAAGTACAATTTGAAAACACAACTTCATTGTAAGGGATTGACCACACGAGATTAAGATGTTCTAGGTAAATGGCACGCATTAGCATGAATCTTTACTACAACCCCAAAAGAGTGGCATTATGGCTCCATTTGGTGATGATGGAGGGTTGGTGAGATTGATGCTCAAGGTAATTAGGAGATTTGTCCAAGGTCACATAGTTAGCAAGTGTTTCTCTGATTCTCAAACCCAGGTCCATCACCCTCTTCCAAAGCCTGCGCTTTTGCTTCCACAGTACACTGCTTTTTGCCTTCCTGGCTTTAAAGCAACATGAACTTATCCATTTTTAGACCCACCAGTTTGTTCTAAGACAGATTTGGAGCAAGTTAGTAAGGACCTACTTCATGTAACCTTAGGTCTGTGTCAAGAAATAAGGCTTTGGAAAAAGTCCATTCGGTTCTGGTATCCTGGAAGTCAGGGAAACCAGGCTGGAATCCGGACTACCAGAAACAGCCTGTGTGACTCAGTAACTCCATTTTCCCGCTCTGGGCTTTCACTTTTCTATCTACAAAAGAATTAGAGTGAGAAACACAAAACAGGTATTTACCAAGCACCTACTCTGTCGCATGCCCTGTGCTGGGCATCGGCAATCAAAGATGAATAAGACATCGCTTCTTCCCTAAGGGTGCAATTGAACAAGTGTGTCTCTAATATCCTTCCCTGATCAGACATTCTATGAACTCAAACTGCAGCCACAAGTATGGATGGTGAGTTGATGACCATCGACTCTATTCAGTGTAGCTTAGGTCTATTATAACCTAGACATAGGATTTTGAGCTGTACCCTAATGGGCCCAGGGTCAAAGCATACACAGAGACCAGTGGGTCCAGGTAGAGAGGCTAGTGAGCACATTGAAATCAAAAGGATCGGACACTGGCCATTCATTTATTCAATTCTTCACTCATTTGTTTAACAAAAAGTGTCTGAGCATTCCTTCCTCCTGTGCCAAGCCCCATTCAAGGTGGCTGAGGATCCCGTAATGGGTCAGGAAAGGCTCTTGCATTCCAAAAGTGTAGCCTTATGGAGAAATGGACATCCAAACATTACTATTAATAAGAATACCCTGAAAGGACACATAAGGTATAGAGGGGACATTAAAGAGAAGGTATATAACTCTGCCTTAGGGAGGCAAGGATGGCGTCACAGAGGAGAGCCCTTGAGCTGAAACTCACAGAGTAAAATGGACCTTCTAGGCCAATGCCCAGAGACATGACACAATGTGCTGTTTTGAGCGGCTGGAAATGTCTGGAGCTTCAAGTACAGGGAAGGGCTGTGGGCGAGTATTCTTCCTGGCCCTGCTAATGTTGGGCATATCTAGGTGACTTGCTTTGGCCAAAGGGACACTAACAGAACTAACTCAGATGGAGGTCTTCCACGTGCCTCTGCAGTTTGAGCTGGCACTTGCCACTCCAGCGATTTGCCAGGGGAAGAGCATGTCACGGGGAGCCACTGCCACTTCAGCTCAACCCCAGGATAAGCAGGGAGGAAGGCAGAACTGAATTCCACCTGTGGCCTGGAGCCAAGCTGACCTAAAGCCCTATCTTCTGGTCATTTGTTTTAGATCAGTCAAACTCCATCTACAGAGGAGAGAGAGAGAGAGAGAGAGAGAGAGAGAGAGAGAGTGAGAGTGAGAGTGAGAGAGTTGTTTTAAAAATAGATAAAATCATTAGGGGACAGAATGCAAGAGATTAAATGGAGACGTGGGCTCCCTGTTCCCTGTTTTATGTTTCCTACTTAGGCATGTAGGTGCTGGTCATTTTGAGTGAGGAATAACATGATCAGATTTGCAGGATGCTTGATCCAAAAAGAAAGAGCAACTGCAAGACCCAGTGAAGTTTGACGGTCCAAATTAGACTTCCAAACTGAGCTTTTCAAGTCACCCTGTGAGGACCTCAGCATCTTCTCTGCTCCCAGCTGGGAAGAAAGCATATCAGAGAGAGTCCCAGCTTCAGTGCTTTGATGGGTGGGTGACGTACCAAGGTAAAGGTCCCTCAGCCCTTGCACAGTCTCACAAGGCCTGGAGTGGCCCAAGCCTCAGGGCTGATAACCTCCAACAGAAGGAAGCCCCTTACCTTTTCCTTCAGTCTGCAAAGAAATATCAAAAATTTCTCAGAGTCATGACATGAAAGGTCAGGAAGCACTGGCTTAGCACTGTGAGGGTCCATCCCTCCCTGCCCAGCCAAGCATGTGCCATCTGCTCCGACCCGCTATCCTCCTCTCACAGCCCATTTCCTTCAGGCCCCCAACAGGTCCTTCTCTCACATGGTGGTGGAGAGCAGAGAGCCAGTGCTGCACCTTTGCATTCACAACATACTGTCTGAGGATTTTTTATTACCCTGTCAAGACAAAAAGCAATGGGATGAATTTCAATTCAGGACCCAATTGACTGCAGTACTGTGTCTGAGTCCTTCTCAGCAGCCTCTGCTGCAGCTTTGAAAGCTGTTCCCAGATTAGTCTGTGTTAGCATCTCTACTAGGCCCCCTCCTCAGCCCCTCCATACCCCACCAGGCTTGTGCAGTGCTGGGCATCATCACGTGCTTGGGTACTGAAAGAAAGGACAAATCAGGGCCGCGATGTGGGCTCAGTTTCCTTTAGGACCCCAGGAGTGTCAAATAACAAAGAGGGCTAGAGCAGCTGAGATGACTTCCTGGAGGTGATGGACCTTGATAATAAGATTTAGCAAGGTGAAACAGCTCACAAATTATAGGTGCTCTAATATGCATAGTCAGGGTCACAGTGAATTGTTACAATAACCCTGTGAAGGAGGAACAATCATCCTCATTTTACAGATTAGAAAATAAAGGCTCAATGAAGTAAAATGACCTGACAAAGGTACACAGATAGGAAGTGACCTTATTAGTCAGGGTGTTCCAGAAACAGGACAAGTAGGGTTTGTGTGTGCGTGTATATATAAAGAGATTTATTTCAAGGAATTGACTCATGCAGTTTTTAAATTGTTTTCGTGGAGACAGTTTCTCTCCATGTTGCTCAGGCTGGTCTTAAACTCCTGACCTCAAGCAGTCCTCCCACCTCAGCCTCTCGAAGCACTGAGATTACAAGCATTAGCCACCACATCTGGCCTTCATGCAATTTTGGCAGCTGGCAAGGGTGGGTTGGCAGGCTAGAGATCAAGGAAGAGCCAATGTTACTTTTCAGGAACAAAGGCCATCTGCTGCAGAATTCCCTCTTGCTCAGGAGTGGTCAGTCTTTTGTTCAATTCAGGCCTTCAACTGATTGAATGAGGCCCACCCACATTATGGAGCGCAATCTCTTCTTCAAAGTCTACTGATTAAATTAATAGACTTTGATTTTAACCTCTTCCACAAGCACCCTCACAGAAACATCTGGAATTCTGTTTGACAACATACTTGAGCATCATGGCCCAGCCAAGTTGGCACATAAAATTAACCATCACAGTGGTAGAGCTTGGGTTTGACCCCAAGTCTTTTGGCTTCAGAGTCCGAATGCGACTGCATTAGACCACCCAAAAGGATCTGTTCTGGAACTTACAAGAGAAGAAGTATTTGAAGTGATGGCATTTAGTCCAGTTTAATAACTATTTCTTGAGAGTTTCATTGTATCTCTCTCTCTTGATGTTGAGATTAAAAACAAAACAAAACAAAACAAAATAGTATCTACCCTCACAGCCTAGTGGAGGAACTTACAGTCTCATGGTAAAACAGGGAAAACATTCTGAAGAGTGTCATCATGAATAAAGGCTCAGTGACAGAACTGAGCATGTGAAGAAACTGGCCTGAATGCTGAGTTCATACAAGGGAGGCTTGGGAACTAAAGTTGGACTTTTCCAGCTTTAGCTGATCTTTGGGGTCAGATCATAGGAAGCCTTCAATGCCATAGTACTAATTTCGAGTTTTAGATTATAGGCAACAGAGAGCCAGAGATGGTTCTTGAGCAAGAGAGTAGCATGAGGAAATTACTGTACTAACAGGAGTGGCTGGTATATGTAGGAGGAGCTAGAGTTATCCTAGACCAGTGGGTACTTCCCCTTAGTATGATTTTGGAAGCATCATGAAGTCCATACTTCAATCCCCAGTCAAGGAAGGAACAATTAGCAAGGGATAAGAACTTCTCCTCCCTACTGACTTCTCAGTGAAGTTGCAGAATTAAGGGAGGGCAGTCAGTTACGTGGCAGGTACTGCCCTGGATGGCTTCCCCAATTCAATCTCAAGGCAACCAGATGAAGAAGACAAGACAGGGATTATTGTTCTCATTTAACTGATGAGACACTGAAGCCCAGAGAAATAAAATAACTTTCCCAAGGTCACATAGCTGGTAGATGTGGAGGGTCAGAATTCACATTAGAGCTTATTAATTCCACAGTCTGCGTTATTAACCCACTGAACTGCAATAGAAGGTGGGGTTCGGAGACCCCCTGGATGCTTGAGTGCTGTGAAGAGAAAAGAGGAGTAAATGGAGGAATAAAGAAAAAAACAAGAAGTTGAGGAACCAACGATCATGTTTTGAAGACTATAATGCCTTACCAAGGCCTGACTCAGGGGTGGATATTAGAAACAAAGAGACCCAGTCGTGTCTGGAAAGACACAGAATGTCAGCTAGA
Source organism: Cacajao melanocephalus (assembly GCA_963573385.1). NCBI lineage: Eukaryota > Metazoa > Chordata > Mammalia > Primates > Pitheciidae > Cacajao > Cacajao melanocephalus. Next base: position 6,637 of record CAUYLG010059517.1, on the reverse strand, counting down.
AGAGAAGGTAATCACTGGCCATAAGCCACTCCCAAATAGAAACCCAGCTCCTCCCGTCCTGTCTGTATTTATATTGGCGATTGGGAGAAAGGTCATTTCTTACTGCTAATAGGGCCATCAGCTGGACTCTTGTCACTACAGCCATTCAGTTCCCCTAGAGTTAACCCTCCAGTGCTGCAGTGGAGAAAGCTCCTGGGAGAGGGCAGGGATTTCTGGTTTGTTCCCATCTGTAACCATTGCCTTACCTGGTGGGAGGCATCATCTACTGTAATTAGGCTTCATTAAAATGCTGATTAATAACATCTTGCCTGAGCCAAGTGTATGATGGGATCGGCTTACTCACTGTAAACGTGTTCTTTTTAGCAATTTACATACAGTGAACACCCTTGTGAGGTCCAAAGGGGAGGAGACAGCACAGACTGTGAAAATCCCCCTGAACAGGGAGCCAGATGCATGGAGATAGCAAGGATTGAAAGTGGAGTCTGAGTGCAGAAGACCTTGCGGGCCAGACTAAGCTCAGAGTCAGGCTACAGATGGAGGGTCATCAACGGTCATCAACTGGTGGCCCATGGCTGACTCCTTCCTGCAGATGGTGGGTTTGGCAAGGGAAATGTTTTGTTGGCCGGTGAGTTGGTTGGTTGGTTGAGTTTTGAGTTTGAGGTTTTTGAGCATGGCATTTACTGTCTCACTTGTCACTACTCCCTCTATTGTTTCATACTTATCATTGCACATATTTACATTATGAATTCATCCTCTGAAGACATTTGAATGTATGATCCTGGTATACATGCTGGTTAAGAGACGAAGTAATACGAAGACCAAGTTGATACGCAGGGGAAGTATGGAAACAAAAGCATAGACATAGAAAGGCACAGAGCGTGAGCAGGGATTTGAGGCATTGCAGGGGCCAAGTGGTGTAAGGAACAGCCCAGAGGTAAAGACAGCGTGGAGCATCCAGGAGCCGCCATGTCATGTAGTGCAGTGGGGGCGTCAGTGAAGAATGGGGAGAGGGAAGAGCTGGGTCAGGAGAAGACAGCAAGAGCCTAGACTGAGGCCCTGACTGCCATGATTAGTGGGTTTGGACTTGATCCAGAGAAAGTACAGAACCGTTGAAAAGGTTTAAGTCAGAAAGGGACACAGTCAGCTCTTCATCTTAGCCATATCGCCTTGGCAGCAGTGATAAGAATGGATTGGATAGCAGCAAGAAGAGGCCAGAGACTGCTGCAGTAACCTAGCAAAGCGACCACGAGGCCTGAACTGGGGCAGAGGCCATGCAATGGAGAGGTGGAGAGATGGGAAAGTCATTTCTGAGGTGGACTCAGTAGAAGATCCATTGGTTTCTTTCCTTGAGGGAGATAACAATACCCCCCTGGCCGATCACAGGCCTGAGCATTGAGCTCACTGCATTTACAGGAGAAAGTACACAAATGTGGGAGTGCTGGCTGCATATTTGACCTGCAACAGACAAATCAAGGCTCATAGGAAATCCCATTTTCAGTGTGAGAAGGGAAGAGAAAAGTTCTGGTTTGAGTCTCCTCGTCTCTTCCTCTTTTGGATTCCATTACAGCAGCCAAGCCTTGCCACATTTTGATTTAAATTTTCATAGCTAGGCCTGACTTCATAGATCAGAATGCTAAGGCTTCCCAGTGATCACCGACCTTTCCAGAGCTACTGGTGACTAGAAGCTTTTTGTCCTGTCTTTCCTGTATGTTTTAAGAAATGTATTTTTCTGTGTACCTATCTGATTGTCTGTCTATCTATAAGTTACCTTTTCTGTTTGTTTCTCTCTCTAATTCTGTCACTTTCTCTGAGAATTCTGTCTTTGTGTGTTGGTAGTCTCTATATCCCTTCCTCTCTGTTCCTCTTTGAATTCTGTCTCTTTCCTCTCTTGGACCCCTTAACTCCATTCTGTCATCTCTCCCTCTCCCTCTCTTCCTCTTCCTTTTCATTGTGCCTCTTTTTCTCTATTCAGTTCTGATTAGACAAATGACTCAGGGATGAGGCCAGTCTCTGCCCAGTGGTTAATTGATGGCTGCTATAGAATTGCCTAAGTGAGTAACTCTTGTCATTAGCAAGAGATGGGTTGCCTTGGCCTACAACTAGGAAACCTTTGAAATTCTGCATCTAAATTGCCATTCTTTTGACTGCTGCTAGTGATGCTAATTAGCTGTGTTAATTGGATGTTTTGATATTCAAAGAGCAAAGCAATCCAACTCCTTCCTCCTGAAAGCCAAAATTATTAATGAACTTGGCAGCAGCCTGGCTCTCTTTCCACAGTGGGCACAGCCAAAGATATTGGGGCAGGCAAAGGGGTTATTCTAAGAAAGTGTCTTGTCTGCTCTTGGAAAGAGGGAAAGGCTGGGGAACTGGCTGCGGAGTATCCTAGTGGTGAAATCACTCAGTGAGACAGAAGAGTCTCAGACCTAGAGACCGAAGACTAACACAAGGAAGTTGGTTGTGTTCTGCCACTACCTGCCATAACCCTGGAAAACCAGGCTTGAACTTTTGCATCCCAGTGTCTAGCATAGTACCTAGCACACAGTTAACATATTACACAAATTATTGCATGAATAACCAATAAGAGTGTGGCTCTTGAAGTCAGACTTGGATTCGAATCCAAGCTCAGCTACTTTCTAGCTGGATGATTTGAGCAAAAGTTGCTTACCTCTCTGAGTCTCAAATTTTCTTCCAGCTACATATAGGTGAAGAGTTCTGATGAATATAGTTTTCTCCAACTTGTTCTATTTTTACTGATGCTTTATCATCCCACTACAAATGATACCTGGTACCCCACTTGCCTAATGTGCCTCTTGATCTATCCCCAATTATAAAACAAATTAAAGCTAAGTAAAAGATACGTACAGAATTCTGTGGGGATACAGAAAACAGAGCAATGAATTCAAACTTGGGGAGAATATGGGTTTTTTTTCTTTTTTTTTTGAGGTGGAGTTTTGCTCTTGTTGCCCAGGCTGGAGTGCAATGGTACGATCTCGGCTCACTGCAACCTCTGCCTCCCAGGTTCAAGCAATTCTCCTGTCTCAGCCTCCCAAGTAGCTGGGACTACAGGTGCCCGACACCATGTCTGCCTAATTTTTGTATTTTTTTAGTAGAGACGGGATTTCGCCATATTGGTCAGGCTGGTCTCAAACTCCTGACCTCAGGTGATCCACTCACCTTGGCCTCCCATAGTGCTGGGATTACAGGCGTGAGCTCCTGTGCCTGGCCAATTTACCAATATTTTATCTAAATTAGAGCATAAACATACATTTTCAATCTTACAGCTATAAACCAAACGTTAATATACACTTTTCCAGTCTATTAAATATTTTCATTATTAATCTGCAAAATACTTGGTATCCCAACGCTATTATAAGTCAAATGTTGATTTTAATAAATTTTAATGTAGATTGGATTTCTAAACTTATGATCAATGATTACAAACTGCAAGAACCAAAAAAAGCACACTTAATGAATAAACATTAACATAATGATATTGATATTACTTAGTTTCTGGACAATTATTTAGTTTTATAAAGTAAAACTCATGCATCCAAAGGTAAGTTAAATTTATAAAAGTGCGCTTTATAATTGCATAATAATTCTTTAGAATAAAGTAATACTTCTTACCTTCTGGAGTTGGAATGCAGTGCAGGAAAATGAAAGAAGGAAAAAAAAAGCTTTTTTCTTACAAACCAATAATAAAGCCCAAAGCTAAACTGTCCCTTCCCCTTCCATCAATATCCACAATTCCTCAAATTAGCAACCCCTTATTATGCTACGTAAAACATTAATTTCTTCATTAAAATTTACAAGTTAGCCAAAAATATCATATCAAAATATATCTAACAATACATAAATTTAGCTAAATAGTCTAAAATGCTTCAGAAAACAGTTGCAGTAATTTGATTATGTAACAGAGCAAAACTGTTAAGACAATTTACAGTTAAATGTGAATACAATGAATACTTCCCATTCTTTAATATTCTTCCCATGCATTTCATCAATGTCAAGGAGCCATCACAAAGCCATCAGCTATGGACTTAAGGTTTATCAGCTTCCCTGTGACCCATAATGGAGCAATTGCAGATCTGAATTACAATGGATAAGAATACTCTTTTCTGTCAAGACCCAAGCATTTTGTTGTCATTTTTTCATTATTAATCCTTCTTGACATCCCTACCAGGTTTGTGGACCTCAAAGCAGATTGCAACTAATAGATAGGGAAGATGCCTGGGCACAGTGGCTCACGCCCAGGCCAAAGCAGGAGAATTGCTTGAGCCCAAGAGTTCAAGATCAGCCTGAGCAACATAGTGAGACCCCATCTCTAGAAAGAATATTTTAAAGATGTTTAAAAAGAAGAAGAGGAGGAAGATGCAGGCTTAACCATGAAGGTATCAGCCAACCTTAGATGTAATATCAATACAATAAATAATGTTCTTCATTCTAAAACTAAGCTGTTTCTAATGAAGTCCTAGCAAATAATCAAATGATCTACTCTGCAGGGGTACGGATTTCTGCTGGAAAGTCATAGAAAACATTGACTTTATTTCCCTTGCTATATACTTTTGCATGTGGAGAGATGGGGAAAAAAAGGTGCTCTGATTGGTTTTTGTATAAAGTAAGCTAAAACATATAACTTTAAATACTGTAGGAAAGAGATCATTTTCTTCATAGACAAATTAGTACTAATCAGATGTCATTAGGACTCCCCCAGACAAAGACGTAAAATCTCAATCTGTAAAATGTTTACTGAGCATGGTCTTTGCTGGGTGGTTCCCAGAGTTCTTTACAATCTAGGCAGTTGGCCACACGCATTCATTAGCTATATAACTTACCTATATTAATCTTATAGTGTGAAAGACTCAAACCTGCCAAAATTACTAATTATATATCATGAACCCTTGGGATCACTCATGAATGGTCTAATTCAGAAAATGCCCAATTCGTGGATGATAAATTCATGAACAAATAATCTTCCTAATTTATTTCCCCTCTTCTATTCATGAATGGAAAGACAAGAAAAACTATTCAGAGAGTAGGATCTCAAGAACTGAATACTATATTTCTCTTCTTTCCTAAAAACTCTATTTCTCTATTAGCTGATATAAGAAGAGTCAAGATAATACAGCTAATAAGATGAGCAAAGCAGGTTAAGGAAACTCCAAAGGCAGGGAGGGGGAAAAGCACTAAAGGTAATAGCTACTTTAGAAGGAAGGCATTAACTCCTACACTTAATGCTATAAAAGCACATCTGTAAACACCAATGGCAGCCACAGCTGATGGAGGGGAAAAACCTATTGTATATCTAGCCTAAGAGTAGAAGCAGTAATGAGTAACAGTAAAGAATTAACAGGCATGGTTTCAAAGAGTATTCAGGGTGTGTATTCTGTCAACAGTGTGTATGCTTAATGTGTAGATTTAATTGTTCTATTTTTTATAATAAGCCAAATTATCCAAATTGCACACAACTAGTCTCAAGTCCTTATATGTTAGATACATAGTGACATATTCATGTGATAAAATGACTGCAATTTATTTCAGAACACCCAAGGTGTAAAGACTATTTATAGTTTATGACGGAGGATCTATACTTTTGTTTTAGTTTAGAATTTTTATTTTTAAAAAGTGTCTTTAAAATTTTTTTTAAATTTTTATTTTGAAAAAGTGTCTTTAGGCCAGTTATTATGGCTCACACCTGTAATCCCAGCAGTTTGGGAGGCCAAGGTGGGAGGATCCCTTAAGTCCAGGAGTCTGAGACCAGCCTAGGCAACACAGAGACCTTGTCTCCAGCCAAAATTTAAAAACTAGCCAGGCATGGTGTGTGTGCCTGTGGTACCAGCTGCTCGAGAGACTAAGGTGGGAGAATTACTTGAGGCTGCAGTGAGCTATAATTAAAAAAAAAAAAAAAAGAGGCAGCCAGGTGCAGTGGCTCATGCCTGTAAACCTAGCACTTTGGGAGGCCAAAGCAGGAGGACCACTTGAGTTCAAGTGTTCAAGACCAGCCTGAGCAACATGGCAAAACCATGTCTATAAAAAACGTACAAAAAAATTAGCCAAGCATGATGGCACACGCCTGTGGTCCCAGCTACTTAGGAAGTCAAGGCTGCAGTGAGCCATGACTGTACCACTGCACTCCAGTCTGGATGACAGTGAGACCCTGTCTGAAAATAAAAAAAGAAAAAAGAAAAAGAAGTACATTCACTCATGAGTTTAGCTGTACCTGTATATTTTTATATATTACATAAATACATGGTAGCTAATATTTATTCCCCAAAAGGTTGGACAGGTTCCCTAGCAAAGGGCTTTACAGCAAAACTCTTCTAGTACCTAGTAGGCAGTTTTCCTGTGGCCACCTCAGGTTACAGCACCAATGAACTTTGTCATCCACTGAACCAGAGCCCTGCTTTCTCTTTACCTTTGAATAGTTAATCCCTGGTTAATCTGTCAATAACTTCCAGCTGATAACGTTCCTGTTCAAATTACCGTGTAGTTTCTGGTCTTCTGATCAGACCCTAAGAACTATAGAACTGTATAGCTCAGAGGCTTACAGAGAACATTTAAATAAACTATCAGTGCCCAAAATCTCAGAAACAGTTCCATGAAGCTGTGTGGGAGCAGCTATGTGAGCATATTTGGG